>JBAPGN010000045.1:0-36422 GCA_037355405.1 Vitis amurensis
CACAACATCGAGAACCGAATCGATCAGCTCCGCACCCTCAGTGTAATGCCCTTCGCCCAGTTATTTCCGGCACCGGATTGCCCAAAAACGAAATTATCAGGCCTGAAGATCTGGCCATAAGGACCAGTCCTCACACTGTCCATAGTCCCAGGCTCCAGATCCATGAGCACAGCCCTAGGAACAAATCTCCCACACGAAGCCTCATTGTAGTACACATTCACCCGCTCCAGTTGCAGATCTGAGTTTCCAGTGTACCTTCCAGTCGGATCTATACCGTGCTCGTCGCAGACCACCTCCCAGAACTTGGATCCGATCTGGTTCCCGCATTGTCCGCCCTGCACGTGGAGGATTTCCCTCATTTTCTCTAGTTTTTACTGGAAACAAACGGAAAGACCAGGAAAATGAGAGAAAAAGTTCTCCGAAAACCAACAGACGGCAAGGGAATTCACAGAGAGTGCCGACGGTTCCGGTTGAGAGTGAAGTGAGAGCAGTGGAAACGGTATATATAAGGAGGGGATGAGATCTGACGGTCACTGTTGCTTCCCTCTCATTTTTTATTGACGCCGTTAGATGCCGTCGGATGGTACGGTTTGGACGGTGAAGATGGTGTGTGATATGGATGTTACAACCGCTGTTTGGTTTTTAAAAAATCTACCAATTTTGAGACCAAAATACCCTTACTGTGAATTACATCACTGCCCTTTGTTCTTTTCTTTCTTTTTTTCTTTTTTTTTTTTGGAAAAATTAAAGAAAGGTGTTACTAAATACCGAAAATTTCCACCTAAAAAAAAAGAAATAAAAAGTTAATGGTGTACCAAATAAGAAATATCTCCCAATAAGAAAATTTTGGGTTGTATTTAATACCAAATTGATATTTTCATACTTTCCTTTTTTCCTGCCTAATTTTCTAGAAAATAAAAATACAAAATACCATCTAAAATGGAAATTTATAAATTATCTACCTACTTTTTAAATAAAATTTCTATATTTTTATATGATATTTTTTATTTGTAAAAGCAAAAATAAGAAATATCAAACGTTACATCGTCTATAAAACAACACATCGTCTACAAAACATCATATTTTTTAATTTTAATAAATAAAAATAAAAGATATATTCTCAACATTATTCATTTTTATATGACAACAACTCGCCTATTTCCATTTTAACATTTTTTCTTTTTAATAAATATATTAAAATTAATGTTTTCTATTTTTAAATGCAAAAATAAGAAATATGAAACATCACATTTTTTTTCACTTTTAATTAAAGAAAAGATATTATCAGACATTTTCATTTTTATATGACGATACATTGTTTATTTCCTCTTTAATTTTTTTCTTTTTTTAATAAATATATTAACGCTAATATTTTCCATTTTTAAAAAACAAAAATAAGAAATATGAAACATCACATTTTGTAAAATTTTAACAAATAGAAAAAAAATATATTTTCAATATTATTCATTTTTATATGGTCACACATCATTAGATACAAAATACCATCTAAAATGGAAATTTATAAATTATCTACCTACTTTTTAAATAAAATTTCTATATTTTTATATGATATTTTTTATTTGTAAAAGTAAAAATAAGAAATATCAAACGCCACATTTAAAAATTTCCGACATTATTCATTTTATATATACATCGTCTATGAAACAACACATCGTCTACGAAACATCATATTTTTTAATTTTAATAAATAAAAATAAAAGATATATTCTCAACATTATTCATTTTTATATGACAACAACTTGCCTATTTCTGTTTTAACATTTTTTCTTTCTAATAAATATACTAAAATTAATGTTTTCTATTTTTAAATGTAAAAATAAGAAATATGAAACATCACATTTTTTTCACTTTTAATTGATATAAAGAAAATATATTTTCAGACATTTTCATTTTTATATGATGATACATTGTCTATTTCCTCTTTAACTTTTTTTTTTCTTTTTTTAATAAATATATTAAAGCTAATATTTTCCATTTTTAAAAACAAAAATAAGAAATATGAAACATCACATTTTTAAAAATTTTAACAAATAGAAAGAAAATATATTTTCAATATTATTCATTTTTATATGGTCACACATCATTAGACATAAAATAGTAGGATGTGCATATCTCGCTAAAAATGATATTTTAGAATACGTTGGAAATGATATATTAGAACATGTGCGTCTTATCTATCAAATCAAATGTAACCTAAGATTATATTTAGTTAACATATAAAATAGAAAATGAAATAATACACCTTATCTCATATTTGGTTCACGATGAGATACCATGAGTAACAAAATATACTACTATTTAATTTTGGTTTTAGATATGATTTATATGAAATACAAATTTATTGTAAAGGATGTTCGTATTTCGTTAAAAATGATATTTTAGAATATATTGGAAATGATATATTAGGATATGTATGTCTTATCTATCAAATCAAAGGTAACATAGCAAATGAAATAATACACCTTATCCTATATTTGGTTCAAGATAAGATACGATGAAATATACTATTTAATTTTTTTAAATTTATATTAATTCTACATTATATATATTGTAAAAATATTAATTGAGAGTTAATCAATTAATAATAAAATATTTATTATTTTAAAACTAATTCAATTTAAATACCCATATAAAAATATTATAAAAATAAAAATAATGGTGATACAAGGTAGTAAATATAATAAATTATTATTATTATTAGTATTATTATTATTAATGTTAAATTAATTAGGGTTATTACTTTTTAACCAAAGGTGTTAAAAGTAAATGGTAAACACTTTTAGGAATATAGTATATTAATATCTTTTATTTTAATTTTCCAAAATGAGAAAGGAGGAAATAAAGCCATTTTTGTCCAATATTGCCATTATTTTCTTATTCTTTATGTCTGTAGAGTTTTTTTTTTCTTCTTCTTTTTTTAGGTTTCATTCTAAAAAATTTGAGAGAAAATGTAAAGAAAATAAAATAGAGAAGAAAAGTTAAAGAAAATAAAAAATATATTTAAAGTTAATAAATTATTTTTATACATTTTTTAAATTTTATTTCACTTATTTTCCTTAGTCATATAAATATTAAATAATTTCAAAATATATAAATTTTTAACTAATTTTAATTAAAACCAAACATTAGAACACTATTTTCTTTAATATTTTTTTAATCAGGTGTTACCTTAAAGTTTATTAGTTTATAAAGATAATCTCCTTTATTTATCCATTGTCCCCGTATATCCTTCATTGGAATCAACCAGACTAAGTGACTGAAAAGATTTTGTCTCCTTTATTTTTATGGGCATTTTTCATAATAAAAATTATTAATAATATTTTGATTGTTTATTTACTTAATTTTCAGCAACTACATCTAAGATTTAATAACTTTCAAATGTAATATGTTAATTTGTAAATAATTTTTTATGGGGGTTGAAAGGAGGGAGAGGAGAGAGAGAGAGAGAGAGAGAGAGAGAGAGAGAGAGGAGGGTATTGTAGTCAAGATGTAATGAATCTTATCTTATAGGAATGAGGAGGAGAGACATTTTTGAGAATTGAATTGGATGGGTATGATTATTAATGGAAGAATCAAATAAGAGAGATTTGTTGTTACATCCACATTAGACAGAAAAGACCAGGTGAGACCATGTGACCTGCCAGCTACTCCTTGTCCTATGACTCTTCTTGCCCTTCTGACTCTTGAGTAGTTGAGTGTGTGTGCCAGCCATCTCCCCTCCTCCCCCCCTCTACATATTTGTTATGTTTTGGTCTCCAACATGTTACTCCTATTAATTAAATGCACCCAAGACTAAGATTTGGACCTTATTGATCATGGACTTCTCTTGACTCTTGCCTTCAAGAAAAATGAAAATTTAGCATGGATCATCTACTCTAATTAAAGCTCACTTCATTTTATAATATTTTGGGAAAAAAAACACTTTTGATGTATGTCTAGAAGGGCCAAAATATCCCCCCTTACCTACTACTCTAAATAGTCCAACAATAGTTTATTCTTGTCTTATTATGGTTATGTTTTATTTTATTTTATTTTTTAAAATTGAATATGAATAATAAGAAGAAAATTATAAATAGAAAATAATGAAATCTTTTAAACATGTTTCATTGTTTATTTATTAAAAATCAATAGATTAAATATTGATAAATGTGCAATTTAAATGTATTAATATTTTTAATTTTATTAATTAGTAAGTATAATACTTATCAAATAGTGAATTTTTTAATGCAATCAGCCATAGATTCTATCATTCTACTATTTTTAAAAATTATTAGGTGGTTTTACTAATGTTTATTTTTATATTTATCATATTACAAATGAATCTCGTATCTTAAATTCTTTCATTTTTAGATATAATTAATAATTAATTATTGCCAAGTTAATTAGATAATGCAGTAGAATGGATGGCTCTAGACAATTAGTCGGTCCAATTGCTTTGGTCACCAGTTCTCTACCACTCTAATTTCACAATGGCCAGGACAAGGATGAAAATATCGGTAATCACGGATATATCGGTAACTTGATTTTACGGATATATCAAAGAAATATCGGCGGATATTTTGGAGAAAAATTTCGGTATGCCAAAATTTGATCAAAACTCATGGAAATGTAAGAAAAACCTCGTAGAAATGTAATTAGAAATATAATAGACAATTTAAAGTTGTTTTGTTGAAGAATTTGATATATGTATGATATAATTTGCGATATTAAATGTAATTATTTCATGTCGGTCGATAAGAAATGTGAATTTTGTAATTGTGCACTCATTATGAAGCTTCATGAAAGACTTGATTTCATTAAATATCAATAATTTGTACATATTACATTGCAATGACCCTTTAGTACCAAAATGAGGATCGATGTGGTTCAATGGAATTGGTAGATGAAGGAACCTCGTCTTGTTGTTGGAGACAATATTGTTACCAACTCATTGAGTCTCGATAATATTGGTTAAAAATTCTAACATGCCATGCATATATCTCTTGAGTCCTACCCACTGCCTCTACATGGATAGGATACTCGAGATTGTCCCATGTGTTCATGTCAAATCCTCCTTGCATTTGATATGGAACTTGGTAAGACGTTTGTGCAATTGAGGGGTAGCTCGGCATACCATACTCTTCATCAGTTGAACTTAAAGGTTGACCATAACCCATCACATAAGGAGGGTAAACATTAGCCTCATTTGAGGAGTCACTAAATTGAGTTCCTATACTCATAGATTCAAAACTCCTTGAAAGTAACTCCTCGTTATATGGAGTCATCGTCCGTTCTCTTCCTTTGTTTGGCTTCCCAATAGCTCCTATACTTGGACCAGCTCTTCTAGAGCCATGGTCTTCATCTTGTGTGCAATGCGTGAAATCATTTTCACAGGTGAATTGACTCGTTGGATATTGACTTTGTTGGCGTTCCCCAATATCTCCTCATGCGTGATCACTTCTATCATCAGTTCCACCTCTTGAACCATCGTAACTAGAAGCAGAAGTACCAACAGCACTAAGTCTACTACTTTGGCCAATACTTGTGGAGTCAACCTCTTGGTGGGAATTCAACGCCCCTTGAAATGAATCCTTAGTATCTTTGCTAAAACTTTCACTGTGAACTTCTTCGGACAACACACGTTCAATATCAACTCCAAATTCTCGAGCATGAGCAGCAATTTGTGGATCAGGATTACCAACTTCATCATTTAAGTGTATAGGCTTGACCCATTGGAATAACTGATTCTCTTCTTCTTCACCTACCTCGGCTGAAATGTCAAGAAGATCAAGGTAATCTTTCTCAGCAACTCGATCATTTTCTACCTCCATATCACGTAACTTTAGCTTCATATTGTAGTAACAGAAAACTAATTGTTGTAGTATGGAGTAAGCCAAACGATTGCGTTGCTTTGTGTGGATTAAAGCAAATGTGCTCCTATTTCTCTCACAAGCAGAAGATGACGTAGTTTGTGAGAGAACTTTAATGGCCAAATTTCTCAATGTAGGTGTTTGGTTCCCATACATGAACCACCATTCAGCTACAAGGGAATTCATAATTATATAAATACTTATGTGATGAATTTACAATAATGATAATCAATTTTTGTTCTCTATTAAGAAATAGTACTTACCGGGCACCATGGTTGACCTTGATGCAACCGTCGCTCGATCACCGAATCCTCTCTTTGCATCTCGAAAAAAGCATAAGTTATGTATTCATAATTTAAATTGTTAATATCATATTTGTTAGTAAATGTTCAAATAAAATGATGAATGAAATAAGAGATTTTAGTAAAAATAAGAGTTTCTTATTTACCTCATTTCCAAATTGACCAACCGATTCAGCATTTGGGTTTAATTTAGCAAATACTTCATGGACTGATTGAATTAAATATGGATCACTACCAACTCCACGCCTATATTGAAACCTTGGATTCAAGAAGTATGCTACAATAAAATTATGTGGATTTAGTATTGTGTAAGAGAAAATGAAATAAAATCAAAGTAACAATTGATGAAAATTAAGTACCTGCTGCATGAAGTGGATGTTTTAGTGTTTTCTCCTAACGATCTTTGAGTATTTTGAAGATCCAATCGCCAACTTGTTAACGATTGAGATTTTCTTTCATCACTTGCATAAGCTCGTACACAAACGGCATTGTTGGAACAACTTCTGAATCAATGATTCGAAGCACCACGTATAGTGGCTCAAAGTATGAAACAACATGTTTCATTATATCCCAATACGGATGATCAAACATTAGTTTCTCTATATCTCGTCCAATGTTTGTCCGACTAAACTTGTGTAGTGCCCATTTATCACTCATAAACAATTTCTTCAAATCAACCCTTTTTTTAAGAAGACTTTCAAGAGCAATATTGTTTGTAGCAAACCTTGTAGCTCCTGGTCGAACAATGTCTCCACCACAGTCCTTTCTCATTTCTGCAAGTAACCAACAATGATTGTAAATGAAGTTAGTTATCTTGTGGACATTGCGTATTACCTCTGCAGTATTAGGTCTTTTCCCAATGTCTTCAAGCATTAAGTCGATGCAGTGTGCCGCACATGGGATCCAATATAAGTTAAACTTTTTCATCAACAGCTTCCCTGCTTTCATGAACGCTGACCCGTTATCTGTGACAATTTGGACCACATTATCTACCCCGACTTCTTTGATAACATTCTTCAATAGCTTGTATATGTATTTGTGGTCTTTGATATTGTTGGATGCATCGACTGACTTGAGGAACACCGTACTCCCTTTTGAATAAACCATGAAATTAATTATGCTTAATCTCGTGGGCCCTATCCATCCATCTGACATTATGGTGCAACCATATATCTTCCATTTTTCTCTTTGCTGGTTCACATAATCTTCCATATCTTTGTACTCCATTTCCAAGTACTTATTCTTTATTTCATATGGAGATGGAGGTTTGATTCCCATTCCTACAATCATATGTAAGAAATATTTAAAACATGACACAAAAGACTACACATACTGAAGGTATGAAACAATATAAAATTTGAGAACTTAAAAATTATCTGCTTGTTGTGCACCAATAATCATATTCTTGAAGTGGTGAGAGTTTGCTTTATTGGGCGCGACGCTATCATAAATGAAGAATTTGCTTATTAAGCGTCCCATCATTTCTTTAATTGAACCACCCTTTAACATATCTTTAATATTTTTTTGTTTTACTTTAGAAGACTTGTAGAGTGAGGGTGCAATAGGCGGTGATGGATCTGAATGTCGCATACTTTGAGATTTCTGCATTATCGGTGCACCACTAGGTCGTGACAACTCCCTTGTTTTACGCTTGCTTCCTACAAGATTTTCATGTTGTTGTCACTCCCATTCTGTTGCCTTTGATGCATGAACCGCTTCTCAATAAGCATTCCGCTCATCCAAGTCCATATTTGCTGGATACATATACACTTCTTCATCTTCATCATCATCATTATCCTCGTCCATGACATCTGTATGCCTAGCCCCTATAGTGCCACATAATTGATCTCTGATCTCTTCAATATCTGCAGTTTTCTTTGCTTTTGTTTTACTTTTTTCATGTAACATCTCTCGTATCTCTTCTTTCACTTCGGGTGGCACTGAAAGACACTTTTTGGTATTGTTATTCAGGTCTCTATGTGTTAAATGATACTTGAATCGACTAATGCCTCCACTCTTCATCACCAGCCCACAAAAATTACAAATTGTCCCATTTCGGTTTCCCTCTAATGGTGAACAATACTTCCAAGCTAAATCTCGGTCGAATGTGCCACTCCCACCACCTCCATCTCCACTTCTACCTCTACCTCCACCTCCACTTCCACTTCCACTAGCCATTGCAACTCTATTGAACATATACTATTTCATTACAATTGAATACAAATTTAAATTAAACAAGTAAATAAAAATTAACTTATTGCAAATATAGTAATCATGTCAATCAAACTTATTGCAAATGTACTAATTAATTACAATTAATTATATGAAAATCTACTAATTCATTCAAGATTTAAAAAATGTACTACTTAATTACAAATAAAAATATAAAAAAAATTGAAAAAATTGGGAAGCTACTAATATTGTTAATTAAGTTAATAAATTAACTAAACTAAATTAATTCTATGAAAATCTACTAATTCATTCAAGATTTAAAAAATGTACTAATTAATTACGAATGAAAATATAAAAAAAATTGGGAAGCTACTAATATTGTTAATTAAGTTAATAAATTAACTAAACTAAATTAATTCTATGAAAATCTACTAATTCATTCAAGATTTAAAAAATGTACTAATTAATTACGAATGAAAATATAAAAAAAAATTGGGAAGCTACTAATATTGTTAATTAAGTTAATAAATTAACTAAACTAAATTAATTCTATGAAAATCTACTAATTCATTCAAGATTTAAAAAATGTACTAATTAATTACGAATGAAAATATAAAAAAAAATTGAAAAAAATTGGGAAGCTACTAATATTGTTAATTAAGTTAATAAATTAACTAAACTAAATTAATTCTATGAAAATCTACTAATTCATTCAAGATTTAAAAAATGTACTAGTTAATTACGAATGAAAATATAAAAAAAATTGAAAAAATTGGGAAGCTACTAATATTGTTAATTAAGTTAATAAATTAACTAAACTAAATTAATTTTATAAAAATCTACTAATTCATTCAAGATTTAAAAAATGTACTAATTAATTACGAATGAAAATATAAAAAAAATTGAAACAATTGGGAAGCTACGAATATTGTTAATTAAGTTAATAAATTAACTAAACTAAATTAATTCTATGAAAATCTACTAATTCATTCAAGATTTAAAAAATGTACTGATTAATTACGAATGAAAATATAAAAAAAAAATTGGGAAGCTACTAATATTGCTAATAAATTAACTAAACTAAATTAATTATATAAAAATCTACTAATTCATTCAAGATTTGAAAAATGTACTAATTAATTCAAATGTACTAATTAATTACAAATGAGAAGAAAAAAAATATTGATGTACTAATTCATGACAATTGAAAAGAAAATAAATAAAATTGAAGATTTAAATAATATACTAATTAATTACACTTCAATACAAAATAATAAAAATTTAAAACAAACATAACTTAAAAACAAAATGAGTAACCTTAGGAGCAATGAGAGATCAAATGTGGAATGTGGATGAAATTGATGAAAAATGAGCTATTTATAGAAAAAAATTGGGCCAAAAAAGCTGTTGGAATCTCATTTTACCTTTGGAAAACAAAATTGGCCGTTGGATCGAAATTTGGACGAAATCTAACCATTGGATCATTACATAGCTGTTGGGGTTCAATTCTAGCTGTAGGATTACATCCAACTTCAATTTGGACCATCAGATGCACATAAAATGACCGTTGGAGCTCGAACCAAATGTGGACTGTTAGATCAACGCGGGGAAGCTAGGAGCCGTTGGATCAGCAACAGGTGCAAGGCACCGATTTTTTGAAATAATCCAAAACAAGCCAAATTTTCTCCGAAATATTCCAGCCGGCGGTGATTTTTTCAAAAAATCGCCGAAATTACTTCCTTTACCGAAATTTCGTCGAAAATTGCTGAAATTGACGGAAATTTCCCCTGTCAACATTTCGCCCTCCTTTTTCGTTTCGCCCACCTCCGAAACACGAAATTTCGCCGAAAAAAAGAGAAATTTTCATCCTTGGGCTAGGAAAGGCCATATAGTCACTGGTTAGTTTGATTTGATTTTCAAAACATTGTCTCAAACTTAATACATTAAAACTTTGATAAATAAATATTTAACAAATTAATAACCTTATTTAAATAAAAAAAATTCTTCTAGTCCCAAATCGGGTTAGTGTGCTGAATTAATAATCTTATTTTAAATTTAAAATAACATTTTTTTTAAATATAAATTATTGAGGCTCTAAAGCAAAATATAATTTTTTTTTTAAATATTTCATATTTAAAACTTTTTTATCTTTAAAGATATTAACTTTTGACAACATCTATTGTTTTTGAATTTATACGTCATGCATGTACAAGTACTTAGAAACAAAATGCTCTATTTTATCAATAAATTAATAAATTATTTGTTTATTATTAGATCAATAACATATAATAATTTCTTTTTATCCAAAGAGTATTATTTTATTAGATTTTTACCATTCAGAGATAGTTCATGTGGGGATAAGAACCATAGAATAATTGGCTCTCATAGAATCACCAAAATTTTATAATTAATCTTTGTTCCAATAAAGAAGATTAATTACACTCAGCAATCTATGATAATCATATGAAACATAAATTATAATCCATGACATATTAGATCATTGTATGTTGTTCCTCTTGAATTGATATCCATAACCTAATTTGGCGAGTGCTATCAACTAAATGGATTGTATTTTAATCTTTGAGTTGTAAATGGATGACCATATTTTCATATCTATAAAGATAAATATTTAATTCTAATTTATTTTAGGGTTCTTAATGTGACAATATTCAATTTGACTCCTTTAAGCTAAATATTCGAAATTCATTTAAAGAATTCCTTTCTCCATGGTTAATTTTTTTCCTTTTATCAATCAATACAACTTGTCGAGCAACTTGGATATATTATGAAAATTGCCTTTCATCTATAATTTATTTTTCCATAATAGGAATATTTCTTTTCTTACAAGTGATGGCTTTAACGATTGACTTAAATATCTAAATTTAAGATATGAATAAGATAGCCTTTTCCCCCTCTCAAAACTTTAATAAAATTTTTGATTTGAGTATACTAGAATGGTTACACATTAAAGAGGACCTATGAAATGTCATAACTAAATAGTTATATGATCTTTATAACTTCTCCCAATTACCATGTTACATGAGTTTTCAACCTTGAGAGAGTATTCTACTAGAGCTTGGGTCATTAGTGACTTTATAACCTACATTTGAGATCTTAATGTGATTATATCCCTATAAATCGGATGATCAATAGTTTAAACATGTAGTAATAAATATTCTCAATAGAGACACCATAATATCTCAAGGGTTAAGACAATATGTGTCATTGGATGATTCAAAGTATTTATGATAATAAAATCTATGGTCATAGTAATTCATTCAATAGAATTTAACATTAGTTCTTTAAAGATAAGAGTATGTTAGTTGATTATGATATAGGTGAATCTAAAACTCAAGAATTAGAGAGGTAATCATATTGGCAAATGAAAATTAGTCCATGGGGAACTTGCATATGATAGATCATAGACTCAAGAAATTAATTGCTTGGTGATTAATTAATTTTATTTCAATTTTATTTCCAATGGATACTGAACCATTAGGTCAATTCTAGAATTTGATTATAAGAGAGTCGATATTTTCTTATGGGCCCCAATGACCTCTACTTGAGCTCACATTCTTTGATGACACATGATTTGAGAGGAAATTTTTATTTATTGTATCTGTGCATTAGGATGTTTATGATTTGAGAGAATTTTTTTATTAATAGTATGTGTACATAAGGGTGCTTAAGCATAAACATGAGGATGCTTATACATAAGTATTAGTGTTTATAATTAAGTGGCTTATGGTTTCTGCATGGACAATTTAATTCTTTGGAGCTCATCTAATGGGTTGATTAATTAAATGAAACCTAGTGGGCTAGATTAAATAAGTTAAGTCCATGTGATGAACTCTAGTCACTTAAGCCCACTAGCAGTCTACATAAATCCTCTCAAGTTTTAGGATTAGAAAACCTTAGCTGCCATCATCTCAAGGTGAAAGAGAAGTTAACACTTCTATTTGAGCCAAGATCCAAAGGTAGAGTCATCAAGTGGAAAAGGCTTAGGTAATGTTTGTTTTTCTTACTTAATTTTAAATAGAACTTAAAACTAGATAGTGCTTAATAGTGTTAAGTTGTTTTTTTTTTTTAAATATTTTATTTTTATCAAGTATTAAGAAGTAACAAAAAACAAACCAACAAGTTCATTTTAATTATAGAGATTCACTTTTAGCATTTAGAAAAAACTAAATATTTTAATTTTTTTTATTCAATAAAAAAATTTATAAAATAAGTATAAGTTAATAAAAAAACAAATTATCTGAAATATGAAAGCAAGTTACTTTTAGCAAAAGAATTCAAAAATCAAATATCAACTTAGAAGATTTTTTTTTTTATTTTAGCTTTTTGTTGAAAGTAATTTGTTTTCATACTTTAGGTTGTTTGTTTTTCTACTTTTTCATGACTTATTATAAACTTTATGCTAAATAGAAAAAGCCAAAATATTTGGCTTTTTTTAAATGGAAAAAGTAACATGTTGGTTTTTCCTTACTTTTTAATACTTAATAGAAATAAAATACTACAAAAACAAAGAACCTAATACTTAACACTATTAAGTATTAAAGTTCTATTTAGAATTAAGTAAAAAAAAAAAAAAACAAACACCACCTTAGTCTTTGAGATACTCTTCATCAACTTGGAAAATGATTTGAGAATATCCAAATTTAAAGTAAGTTATGAAACACTTTGAAATGTAAAATTTTAAATTGACATGTATTTCCATTGTACCTAGGATCTAGTAGCATGCTCCCTCATTTCGATCCAATATTTATCTCATAACAAGTGTGGCAAAATGATAATATTCAAAGAAAAGTATCCATTAATGATAATGATGATGGAATTTAAATAAATAGTGGTGGTTATGAGAATAGAATGTTATTTGAAAACATTTGTGTAGACCCCTTAAAAAACGAATAACTTTTCTTTTGTTTTGGGACCACCTGGGAGAGTTGATTTTTTTCATTTTTTTTGAAGAGGGGGAGGGGGGGACCTCTTTTTGGAGACAAACGAATAGCATGGGACGTGTGTTGAAGGATGTGACCATGGCCAGTGTGGTGAAGGATGTGACCATGGCCATGGTGGTGGTTGAGGATGACATCTTTCCTAAGTGATGCATAGTGAAGCAGGTAGTGGCTTGCGGGAAAAGACAAAAAACAGGGGAGTGTATTCTATTTTTTTTGGTAGGGAAGGTGAGAGATTCTGGGGGGTGTTCTCAAGAATTAAAGAAGGAAGTGAAACAAGCCAGAGGAGAGATAGAGAGGATTTTTTTTTTTTTTTTGTGGGAGATAATCGAAGATTTTTTAGAGAGTGGTTTAGAGAGATAGTTGAAGAAGAAGCAGAGGAAGTTTGAGTTGTGGATTACTAGGTGAGGCCGCTTCGAACTTAATATATTTCCGTTTCTTAATATTCTACTTCATTCTCTATTGATCCTTGGGTATTGTTTATTCTTTGCTGTGGACGTCAAGGGCCACAGGGTTGTTTTGGTTAAACATGATTATCCGCATATACTTGCTTTGTTTTGTTATCTCTCATATTCTTGATCTCTTCTCTTGTGAACGGCTGGATTCTTCTTTGGGTTTAATGTTTGATAGTTAAATTGAAGACTTCCTGTTTATCCCACCTGTTTTGAGCCCATTGAGTGACCCTGAGATGTGGCTTCATTGGGTTTTTTTTTTTTCATTTTTATTATCTTCCTCCATTTTATGTGTTTCTTTCACCATTTGTTTTTACTCATCTATTTTAGTTTCCTGGTAACTTTTTCACAAATGCTACATATGGATTGAGATTTCGGGAGGGCAAAAATGGGTAAGTTCTGTGTCAGAGGATGCTCACAAGGGATGCCAATGGAAGAGCAAGACATGGGATGATGACGATTTCATTATGGGATTGCTTCCAGAGGGGATAGATTGAATGGAATTTGAAGATGAATAGAGAAAGTTCCCAAAGTCCTTAATGAGTGGTGATGCAAAGTTTGCTAAGATGATTCCCGTTAAACCCATGGTGGTGGAGGTTTTTCTCTAAGCATTGCCTATGTGGTTGTTCTGTTATTTGAGACATGTGTCAAACTGGTGTTGTGGGAGTCATTAAGAATGCAATAAGAATGAGAGGGTAAGTGGGTTCGGCATGGTATTTTTCTCCTCAGTTTCATCTGTTTGGTTGTCGAGAAAATGAAAGAGATTCATGGTTCACTGACTAAACCCGTGGATGGGCTGGGCTAACCCAGGTTCATGTCAGCTAAGGCTAGAGAGTTCGGTGAAGAATCCCCAACGAAACTTGCCACTAGGTATAGGTGTTGCGTTGTTGATATCCTGCATGTTACACTTGTTGGTTTTCGTTTGTCCTTATTGATCTAGTGCCCTATTATTCAATGGGACTTGGCATTCCCACCTCCACTGCATTAGCTGGCCATGGGATGAAATGAGCAGCGTACATAAGTAACTGTTGAAGTTGTTACTGCTCTCTACTCAACGTTGATGGGTCCACCTTTCATGCGTGCATGGCCAACCAAAACCGCCCATCCATACCCTTGTTTGTTTCCTATTTGCTCACTATCTCCAATGCCTCTATTACATCATATTCACTGTCTGCCATTGCCCTCACCACCATTCAGTCCCCACTTATTTGATTTCAGTTTTCCCATGCACAAGAAGCTCTGTGTGCATGGCCACCCTTTAGTTTTCTCATACCCATTTTTAACACCATTCATGATTCCATCTAACACTAATCTTCACGCGTGTAGCCACCCTCATTCCACCACTTTCCTATCCTATACCATACCCATATTATTCCATCAACGACATCCCATACCCCTCATGCACACCCATCAAACCCGTTATTCACTTCTCATTCACATGGATGGAGCCCCATGCGCATGGCCACTTCTATCTCACTCTGTTTTCAACCTTCACACCCATTTACCCGTCCACATCACGTACCCTTCACGTGCCTACCCCACCTTTCATCCCCACCATCCATCCGAACCACTTTCATTTCATCTCTATTACTTTCCACGTTCTTAGAGTCTCATACACATGGCCATCTCCAATCTTTCTCTTTATCTTCATACCCATTCTATCAATCTTCATGCCCATAGTATCCACGACTAGTTACTTCTTCTACCTTCATATCCACCACTTTCTACTTCATCCCGTTATCCATCTCATGACCCTCCACATCCTCCATAATACCCATGTATATCATCATCCTTCAATACCCAACTTATTCACTTTCTTTCTCACCACCTTTTCTCTCTTTATACCACACCATGTACTCCATTTCTTCCTACCTTTGCATGGCCACATCATACCCATATTTCATACCCCCCCATGCATATCATCGCCCTCCAATACCCAACTTACTCACTTTCTTTCTCACCACATTTTCTCTCTACACCACACCACATACCCATTTTTTCCTCAAAGCCCTCAATAACTCGTATTACCTTTACCTTGCTATGGCCATTGTACCTCCATAACCCGATAGCACACTTCACTCCCATCCATGCATCATGCCATACCCTGCCCATCATGCCCAATCTTCACACTCCATCGCATTACCTCCCATAAAATACCATTTTATAACCCAACATCTCCAAACCCGTTTTCTCTCTCTAAAAACCTTCAATCATACCCATCACCACACTATCGCCTCGTTTAAACACGCCATGTACTCCATTTCTTCCTACCTTTGCATGGCCACATCATACCCATATTTCATACCCCCCCATGCATATCATCACCCTCCAATACCCAACTTACTCACTTTATTTCTCACCACATTTTATCTCTTTACTCCACACCACATAACCATTTTTTCTTCAAATGCCCTTCAAACTCATTCTCTTCACCTTTGCATGGCTATGCATGGCCATGTTAACCTCCATACCCGTAGCTACACTTCACCCCATCCCATGCACATGACCACCCTCATGCCCATCTTCACACTTACATCTCATACCCCCCATACATATACCCATTTAACCACATCCCCAAACCTGTTTCTCTCTCTAAACCTCCACATACCCATCACCACCTTTTCTCTCTCTACACCACACCATATACCCATTTCTTTTCACCTTTGCATGGCCATGTTAACCTCCATACCTATAGCTACACTTCACTCCACCCTATAATATGGCCACCCTTCCTGGTCCCATTGCCTCTCACACTCAACAATCTCATACCCATACATTTTAATACCCATTTAACCACATCCCCAAACTCGTTTCTCTCTCTAAACCTTCACATACCCATCACCACATTTCCTCTCTCTACACCACACCATGTACCCATTTCTTCTCACCTTTGGATGGCCATTCATGGCCACATTATGCCCATTCCATGCCCACACCCATTTCATGCACACATCTTCTTATCACCTTCATACCCATGTCTCATATCCCCATGAATATATTCTCACCCACCGAACATCTCAAACTCACTTCATCTCACTACTATTCCACCTTTCATACCCCCCTACGTACCATTTCTCTCATTATCTAACCTTCATTCTTCCTATAGCTATCACACACCCACATTTTCATCCATTTCTTCAATCCCTATCCTCAACTATTTTCTTTCATACAAAGCTCTTCATGCAAGTGCAATAAATCATTCACTTATAAATCCTTTAGTATAACCTTTGAAATAATTTTTAATGCTTGTATTGATGCCCACAAATCGAGGCATTAATATTCTCTACCATTTTATTCTATTTTGAGCAATTGGACTTAAGATGTTGAAACTTAACAAAGATTGTGTTGTTCCATTGAAGCCTTGAATCAATGTAAAAGATTGAAAGTTTAAGTTGAAGCCTTGTTAGTGGAAACATCACTTGGATAGAGATGAGAAGAGGGTTGTAGTGAGTTAAAACTTAAACTATATTAAATCATTGGGCCATTCTTTTCTCTTTACTTTTTAATTACTTGCACTATTAATTGCTCGTTTTATTATTTTTAAATCATTCATTTATCAAAAAGTTTTTAATAGCCTAATTCACTCCTCTCTTAAGTGTTTTTACCAATTAATTAGGCTTGTTTCACACAACCTATAAAAATTATTACATCTTATTACCTTTAAGATCATTATGAATTAATTTAACTCTTATATGTGAAAAAAGGAAAAAGAAAAAAAATGCAAATCACTCACATGAACTCATTATTTATGGTAAAAATAAATAAAGAATAATAACCAAGACAAAAAAAAAAAAAAAAAAAAAAACACCAACAAGATGTGCTTTAAAACTTGAGAAGACACCTAAGGCCAGTTTGGTTGGTGTTTTTGAAAACTGTCATGTGAAATAATTTTTGTAAATAGTTTTTTGTATTTTTCAAAAACAAAATTGCATTTGGAAATTAAATTCTAGAAGATTGTTTTTGTTCTAAAAAACAACAAATACATATTCGATTGAGTTAATATAAAAATGTTTTTAGAACAAGTAAAACAAAAAACATGTTTGGAAGTGTTTTTTTTATTATTTTAAATTAAGTGTTTTTTTAAAATAAAAAATTAAGTGTTTTTTTCAATTATCTTGATATTGTAAATATATAAATAATCTTTAGATTCACACTTCATTTAAATTAAAAAAATATTTCATTTTGAAAATTATTTGCATCATTTATAATTATTTCAAACAAATGACTACTTCGAAAAATATTATAAACTATATTTTGATTTTAATAATATTCTTTTTCGAACATTAAAACCACAGTATAATACAAAGAACTTTTGATGAGACAAACTTCCTCAAAAGCTCTGCTAAATGAGTGGAACCATAAGTCAATTAATTGAGCAAGAAATCCACTTGAAAGAGCAACCAATTTATAGACAGGTAAACAGTATTTCTTAACAAGAAGATCCCATTTTCCAAGGGCCTTCTTTTCTACATTACATTCTATTCAATTCTTTCACTCAAACCACTTGGAGATGAAAAGCTTTATAACCTTTGAGATCCCCACCATCTCAATGCCTAGACACAAAGAAGAGTCATTGTGTGGAATCACATAAGTGTACGAGAAGCATATTGGAATCACATAGGCCACACGAGATGCGTATAAGCCACATGCATGGGAATGCACATGATGTGCATAGGCCATGTGCACTGGAATCGCATGTGATGCGCTCGTGGGTAGCAACATGAGGAGAGATTCTCCAGTTTTTCTAGGCATGTTCTTCACCGCAAGAAATTAATTTGGGAACATCCAGATTTAGGTATGAGCATTTTATTTCTTAGATCTTATATTTATAATGTTTAAACATTATTTTCTGTTGCTTTAGATTTAAAGAGCCTTAAGGATAAATGCATGCACCCTATGAGATCCAAGGTATGAAATTGAGGTAATCCCATAAGAGACATATTATACAATTAACCCCTGAAAATGTACAACTACGTACCTAATAATGATGAGATCTCAATTAGTTATTTTCATTCAGGAAAAAAAAAGAATTGAAATTCTTTTATTATAGAAAATGTATTCTTTTCTAAGTGACCATCAACATCATAAGAAATGATATGAACCAAAGACTACAAAAGAATGCCAACATGGAAAAGACTGACCAAAATAGAAAGAATCTATTCAAACAAAATTAGATTCATTGGAAAAATGAGAAATATTTGAACATGACGTCTCAAGCCTATTGAATATAAGTGAGTGTTTATAAGTAAGTGTAATGAGAAAAATGAAATCACAAGATATAAATCATGACTCATAACTCAAGGTTTTATACAAAGACTTATTATTGACTGCAAGGAAACATACTTTCCTATGATGGACACAACCACATTTAGATATTTAGTTTGTATGACAATGTTAAAAGGTTTGGATATGCATCTCATAAATGTTGTTACTGCATATTTATATGGATTTTTAAATAATAACATATATATGAGAATCTTTGAAGGATTTCAAATGTTGAAGCAACTAATTTGAAACATTAACATGTGCTCAATTAAGCTATAAAGATTCTTGTATGAATTAAGTAATTCAAAGGCATGTAATACAATTACCTCAGTGAATATAATTAGTAAAGGATATTGTGTATTTATCTTCATTGCCTACCGCATATATTAAAAATTATAATTGAATTTGCAATGTGTGGTATAGTATATGTGCGATATTTGAATCTTGTTGGAACTCTTAAAGCTCATAAGGAATATTGATTATTGAAATAATTTTAAATACAAATTTTGAAAAGACAATTTGCTCGGTCTGCAAATTGAGTATTTTCCAAATAAAATGTATGTTAATTAGTCAACATATATAAATAAAGTCTCGAAATATTCATATAGATAATCATACTCACAAAGCCCTAATGTTGCTTTCACTTGAATGGAACAAGACTGTTTCATTTTAAAAGAGATAATAAGAACAATTTGGTCCTAAAAGCACCATCTCAGTTGCAAATTGGGGATTGATGTATTGGTAAATTGCTATAAAAATCAAATAAATCATTTTTTACGGTAATTTACTAAAAAAGATATAGTTTGCAATCAACTCGAAGACATTGGATCGATGGAAAGAGTAAGTATTTGCTACTATCATTATACCTAATTGTCATCTTCTAATGATTTATTGAAATAGACAATTATTACTTCTTTAATTCATAAGCAAAAGAAACAGTAAGAATAGTTTTGGTTTAGATCTAAATCTAATATAATTCAAGAGTCATGCAAACTATTTTCCATTAAAAATAATTTAAATTTATATAAAGATAATGTTGTATGCATTCGAATAGAGTAAAGAAAGATCAATAAGGGTATAGAATAACATAATCATCCAAGTTCTTGATATTCATTGCTCTAAAGGAGTTGGAAATTCTATTCAAACATATTCACAAAGACATTTTCAATTACAGTACTCAAGAAGCTCATTAGAATACATCAGCTCAAAGATCTCCATGCTAACTTATTAGAGAACATATAATCATGTCAACATAAGGGAGAGCAAATTGATAAGAATATACTACAATATTTTTTTTCCTTTTCTTCTAGGTTTTGTCCACTGGGTTTTACTAAAGAGGTTTTTATCAAGACAGTCCGTAATAGTCCAAAAAAATATTGTACTTTTTTTCTTCACTAGAGTTTTTCCCATAAGGTTTTAATGAAACATTTTCTAAGAGTGATTGTCATCTAAGGAATGTTATAAATATTTATCCTAATTTGTGGATGACAACACTATTACCATATTTGTACTTTTACCATATTGGTATTATTGCTTTGCCTATAAATAAATGTTTATGAATTAACGAAGAAAGAGCTAACAATTAAACTATTCTCTCATCTTTTCTTCTTCATATTATTTTATTTTACGACAAAAATGAAATTTTAGTATGGACATATTTTATAATTATAAAGTAAAATTATATTTATTTTAGTAGAAGCAGAATTTATAAATTTCTATTTAAATCATTTTTGAATATTTTTTATATCATATTTTTGGAAATACATTTATAAATATCTAATTTTTGAGATTTTTTTTTAAAAAAAAAAACCACATTTGTGTAAAAAAAAAAAATCGCTGTTCATCTAAATTATTAAGTAAACAAACATAATATTGGTTAAATAATTTTTTCTTAATATATTTATTTTACAAAATTTCACAACGGGAAAACAAATTAGGAATATCAAAGGACCACAAAAGCACACCGTCGGCACACTACCATGCCGGCGATCATCACCCCGGTCATTCGTCGCTGAAACAGTAATTCAGTTAGATTCTTCTCCTTCTTCTTCATTTTTTTTTTTTTTTTTTTTTTTCTGCCCAGGAAACCAAAACAGAGAGCTAAGGGAAAATATGTAGAGATTGTGTGCATTGAATAATAGTGAATCAACATGGTTCTGGAATGTGTAACTCAGATGACATCGTTGTGTCTTATGTAGCTTTTGGAGAAAGTTGTTGTTGGGTTATGTTTGGATGTCGTTTGGAAATTGAAGATGCCACGGTGCCATTCTTTTGAGATTGAGCAAGTTTAATATCTTGAGTCTCAAACCCTTTTCTTAGAATATGGGCATCTCCTTTCTTTCTCTTTTTGTACCAGTAGGGTTTGGGGCCATGATCAATCCATGCTTTGGTGATGGAAATACAAACTAGTGGCATTTTGATTCCAGAAAATTCTTTGGATTTTATGTTTAACATGGCTGCATATGCAGTTGTTTTTGTAAACTTTGTTTTTCTTGTTTTCACATCAATTAAAACTTCACTCTCTAGTAGGTGCTGACAAATTGCAAGGTAACTTCCTAGCTACTCTATTTGCCAAAGGCTACAAAATACTGAGTAGATGGAACCTCGGAGCTTCAAATTTGTTTGATCAAAGCTTGTTGTACCCACTCTAAGTATTTTATAAGCTCAAGTTAAATCTAAAGATCATTGAAGAAGTCAAACTTTAATTATTACCATGTTGGCTGTCTGCTTACATGATGTACTTTGAATTTTAACAGGTCTATGTGGAAATAAAGCTAGAAATAACTTCTATAACCAAAATGCTAAAAGCAAAGTAATCAACATATTGAGAGAGATTGGCTAGATGCTTCAAATATGTCAATGAGATGATGAAAAGACAAAACTAGAATAATTATATGATCTCTATTTAAATCAACATAAAAATATCTGTTGAAAAAAGCTAATGGTTTATGCAGAGTAGAGAAAGTTATGAATGCCTTGATGGAAGTTTGTGAGAACGACTGTGGTCTTGATATGGGAGAGGCAATTGGTTCAGTCCTCAGAATTATTAAAAAGGTTGGGAGATTTTTATAATTTGATTCTGCTATTTCATATATAGGCCCTCAAAACTCAATTGTACAATAGTTATTGTGAAAAACTTGGTTTTAGAGATAGTTTTTCAGATCTTTCTCCATGTTCAGTAAATAGAGAACCTAATGAGAGTGGTGAGCTATCTAAAGATGAAGATTCTCTTTGAAATCCTACTGTAAACAACGAGTAGAATTGTATGAAAGTTTAAAAATCACTGCCCCTCCAAGTTAGTTTCCTGTTTGGAACAATTTAAGATAAGATTCTTACCTGACCATCTCGGCAAAAAATAGGATGATTATCCAATTCGTGTTCTTGTGAAGCAAGAGAAGGAATCTATCAATCATTTGATGATCCATTGTTGGATGGCTAAGTTGTGTCTTTATTGTTTTCAGCATTTTTTAATTCTTGCTTGATCATTTAAGATTGTTGATTAAATTAGCAGAAAGTTGTTATAAGGGGAAAAAGAAGTATGAAACCCTGCATTTGCTTATTCTGCTGTGTTTTGAAAGAACAAAATAGAAGAATCTTTGATAGTTTGAATAGGTCAATATTATTAGCTGAAAACTGTTTTTACGAAACCCTTTACTGAGCAAAATAAGTAAGACTATTCTTTATAGATTCATTATTGTTCTGTTGTTCTTAAGTTGTAAGTTGTAATGGGTCTTCTTCTTCTTATTCTTTTCTTGCTTTTTATTTTTATTTTATATCTTTTATTTATTTTATTTTATTATTGTAATTATTATTTTTTGAGTAAGCCTTATACATCCCCTGTAATGAATGCATCAATATACATACATACATACGTGTTATATATATATCTATATATAATGGTTTACATTTTGATGCATTGCTATTCTGGGTTTTAGAAAGCGTAACAGGATTTTTCATCAACAAATTCTTCAGCTGGTAAATTCTCTGTTTTTACTCCTGTAGTTAAATATTCTTTGTAAAGTAAAGGATTCTGATTCCCTGCTCTTTATATTCAGCTCGATCTTCATCCATTTTGGCTTTTGGGTCTTGTTAATTTGCCGAGGGGAATTTTTGGGTCATTCAATCAAGAGCTTATTTATTTATTTATTTTTGTGCTTTTTTCATTAATTTCCACTGCAATTTTAATCATAATCCTTCCAAATGATGAAGCAGATCTTGTTTTTGGTTGTTTGTTCTATTAACTCATGGAGTTTGGATCACTCTGCTTGTTCTTTATAAGAATGGATGGAATAGGGGCAAGAACATATCAGAATAGTTGTTTCTTTGATTTGGAATCACCCTTTCTTTTTGCTGTTTGTTTTGGCAAAAACATTGTATTGATGTCTTCATGATTTTTTCACCCATCAGATGTGTTGTTATGCTCCTATTAACTATGAGCATCTGTCTCATTTTTTAGGGGTAAGAATTCATGTCTGAGTTACTAGTTTAGCATATAATTTACTGATTAGAATGAGGATCTGTTTGTGAAGGTGAAATTCTTTTGGTGGAGCCTGTCTTCTATACAAATACCTAAAATTTGCTGTAAAAACACAAAAACAACCTCCAAAAAACGGAGGGGAGAAAAGGTTGGGAAATCATGCATTTTAACTCAAACCCTAGCCCGTGCTTTGGTTTCCCCTTTTTTAAAAACCAGTTGATCTGTTACCTTGCACTGAAGCTTTTGGTATTCCCAAGTGATTTTTTTACGCTTTAAATTATTAGCTCTGTACATTCAGAGCTATTACTCTTATTACACTGGGGTTTGTACCCTTATCATCTATCAATTGTCAGGAATGTTCGTAAAGTGTACCAGCTTGGAGTTTCAATTGCCAAGAGAAGGTAAAAATACATGATCAGAACAAGTGGACATGGACAAGGTCATGGATCATTGCCTTCAACCAAGACACTCGTAGAGGCGAGTAAAAAGCTAACAAACATATAGGACGTCGGCTAAAGAGCATTGAAGAAGCAGTACGGGGTTTTTGAAGGTGGCTTCTTGCCAGAAAGGATTGAATGGGAATGAGGTGCAGAAGATGGTTGTTTGCAGATTGATTCTGTTGTGGAAATGACTTACTTTAAGGTACCTTGAAGAGTTCACAAATTGATTGCAACTTTCATCTTTTAGAGTACTTAATCAGATGAGGTAGAAGCTAATCTTATTTACAGATAGTTCAAACTCGATTGATTCTTGTGAATCATTTCCATAGTTCTTGCTGAATTTTTGTTTTTTCGACTGTGTTTCCCAAATAATTTTGTTTTTGTGTTCTGTTGATGCTGATTAATTCTGAGTCAGTATACATTATGATTATGCACTTGATTAGTTGGTATAAAATTCTGCTGTTGATATGTCTATTTGATTTATAAGCCCATGTTATCTACGGGCACGCCTGATGCTAGGCTTTTCCATGCAAAGCTCATTGAAAATTATGATGACTTGTGTATCATCCTTGGCAATGATCAAGCAATAGGAAGCTGTTCTGAGAATGATGATGGAATTTATTTAGACTTGACAGCTGACAAGGAGGATTTGGACTCTGTCATCATGTCTGAGATCCGGAGTGATGAGAAGCAGGCAAAAAACTTGAGGTGGACAGAAGAAATGGACTGTTGCCTTGGTAAAGTTCTTGTAGAACAGGTGAAAATGGGGTATAAAATAGATAACATTTTACAGCGAGAGGCATATAACACAGCTGCAACAGTTTTAAATGAAAATTTTGGGCCTGACTTGACAAAAGACCATATTAGAAATCGGCTTAGAACATGGAAGAAACATTATGGGGTTTTGAAGGAACTCCTTTCTCATCCTGGATTCAGATGGGATGAAAAATGGAAGATGATCATTGCAAATGCTTCTGTATGGAATATGACTATATCAAGGTATGCTGCGTAAATTTTTTACATTATGATTTGTGGATGCCTCAGCTATGTTTTAAATGAATTGATTAATGATTGAGTTTCATTTTCCATAGCAATTGAGCAAACAAATTTGTCATTTATGGTATGTCTTGGTCTCCCATATTATTAATTTTTCTGTTAAAGTATATAACCTTATCTCCAACAATTTTCAGCAATTTGGTTGCTTTCTTGAATCATAACTAATATTCTCCAATATTGTACTAGGTGCCAGATTATTGTTCCTTTATTACGTGGAAGAATATATTTGAGGATGAGTCTAAGCTACCAAAAACTGCTGATGCTTTGAAGTTGAGTCATAAGTGTTTTCATTTGGTCAAAAAATTCACCGGCTTTTTAAAACAAAACTGTTAAGCTATTAAGTTTAACCCAAAAGTTTAAGCTGTTAGGTAATGAACTAACTATGTATATAAAGCCAATTTATTATAAAACTTCTTGTAAAACACCCAGCTTGATAGGCAACCTTCTGTACGCTTACACATGGGCTTAAGTAATGAGGTTTGAACTCATGACCTCTTGTAAAACAAGGCTTTCATACCATCTGAAGTTATTGATTTATTCCAAAAGCTTAAGTTGTTAAGAAAGGAGTGAACTAAACATATCAAGCTGGTTTGGGCTAAAGCCTAACAATAAACTTTATATCTTAATTAGCAATTGTTAGCAATAGGTGTTCCACTGAAGCTAGTAAAACCTAATCTTTGAATTTTGACTAGGCCACCCCTTTTTTGCAAACACCCCTTCAAGCTTAGAAGGGAGCTAAGGAAGCAACATCCCATTCGAGTGTCTGTGGGTTAGTTCGAAGGGGATGGCCCTATGGGAGGAGTAAAATGCTATTATTAAAAGGATGTTGAATAATCTATGATGTATTAGAGTCGTCTTTAACATTGTTGAATTTCTAATGAGAGAAGTTGGTTGAGGATTTCTTTAGCAACAAGATTTTATTTTTATTTTTTAATTTTAAGATACTAGGTCTTGCAATTTAGTTTCATGAACATCCCTCTTGAGGATTTATGGAGCAGGTGCCCTGGGGCTGAATTTGCGTCTCAAATTGATTCTTTCTTGCTTTCAATTGAATATAATGTAGATCATTCTAATTTGACTGTCCATAGAGTAACTTCTCTTGAGCATATTAAGCTTTAGGATATAAAGGAAAGTGAGGCTTTCATAGGTCTCGGATATAAGTGAACCCAAACGAACCTTATTAGGCTTGTTGGATTTCCTAAAATGAACTTGCCTCTAGTCATTGATCACTTGGGGGAATGACTCCTTGCAATTTGTTCACAAAGTTCCATAATATAAGAATGTAGTAAGCCTTTACTTGTCACTCATTTTGAACTTAGAGTACCTCTTAGAAAAATATACATAGCCTTTCCAACAAAAAAAGGAAATTCAAATTTGATTTCTTTTAAAAATAGTGAAAAGTAAGAAATAGTTAAATATGCTAGTATGATATGCATAATGTATTTTGTATATATGCTCTTCTAAGGTACATCAAAGATTTGATCTATAATGGTGATGGCATATCATTCTACATGAAAATTTTGTTCTATTGTATTCATAGTACATATTGGTGATAGGTCTATGTTCAATCAATACATAATTTTTTCTAATTAGCACAACAAAAATTATTAACAACGCCTTGCAAAAGGGGCTCACTGAAGTACATAATTGGGTATGCAAAGGGTGTTAAGGCGATAGTAAGAAAAGAGAAAGAGATATAAAAAACTTCCCTCCTTTTAACTTGAATCAAACTAATCAATTGAATCTAGTAAAGACATGAAATCCTCATCTATTAGATTTCTAACCTATGGCTAGAGTGTACTTGGGAATTATATCTTGAGAGCCTGGTTTGACTAATCTACATTTTCAAATTTGTGATTCCTTTCTTTCATAATGTTCCAAAATAGGTACAAAGGAGCTACGCTTTAGACCTTCTTACGCTTATTTCCTACAATCTCTCATGCCAGCTTAAAAAGTCTCTCTTATCAAAGAAGGCAATACTCTCTTTACTCAAGAAAAAAATTAATAAGAAATACCATGAGGTCCGTGTTTTTGTTCAATAAAAAGATTGTGATCAATTGATTCTTCTTCATCTTTGTAAGGATTGAATGAATTTGCCAAATCCGATCCCTTTTTTAACTAATCCATGGTCAAAAATCCTTTATAAGACAACTTCCATGCAAAAAGCCTAACTTTTTTGAGACCTATGAATTTGAAATCATTTCCATAGAAAATCCCTTACCATACTTTGACTTAAAATAAGATTTTCCCATCATTCAATTCCTTTTAGATCAATTTATCCTTTACATTTCTCATTACTAATTTCTCTATCAGCTTCATGAGAAACCCTTAACCCTATCATTTCCTTGGTCATGGACACATTTAGATAAAAAGGTCTCTAATGCCCTCCCTCACCTAAATGTTCTCAAACATTCTCGACCTAAGCATTAGTTGAGTTGGAAATTGCAAAGAAAAAGGGAAAGAGAGACTCAATGGAGATTCCCATGTTAAATACCATTTCAGAACTTCACTCTTACCATAACAAAATTGGCTTTACTTTTAAATACTAACTATCATCTCCCTATTCATTTCCACAATCCATCCCTATAGTCAACCACTTGCTTGTTCCCTAAACTACTCCACTATAACTCGGGTCCATAGAGGTTCCCTTTGAAAGGCAAACCTAAAAACATATGCCAAGCAAAGCCTTGCCAAGGACAAATAAATCTCTAATAGGGTTGCGACTTGGGTAGTTTGCAACCCAAACCTAACCTGACCTTTAACCCAAACACAATCCATCCTTATTTTTCCAAGCTTAGGTTAAGTTTAGGTTAGACTTGGGTTGATAAGGATTTGCCTTAGGTTAGACAATTGTTTGGGTTCTATGAGACAAATTTGAGGTGGATGGAGTTGAACCCATTCGTAATAACTTTTTTAACTTTATATTTTATACATTTATTCCAAAATTTTGAATACCAAATAATACATCATTTTAAGATAATAAAAAATTATTATCTTTATAAGAAAATAAAATAATATGTAATATAGTTAAATTATCATTTGAAAGGACTTGAATAGAATATTATTATATAAAAATAATATAAATTATAAATATATAAGTATTATTATTATACTTAGTTTGGGTTCAAGTTGGGTTCATGTTGCACGATGTCCTAACCTAAATTAAATTTAGGTTAACTTTTTTTTTTTTTTTTTTGCCCAAGCTTAACCAAAATGCAAAAAGCGTTGCATAAGCTTGTCCAAAATCGGGTTGGGTTGAACCCACCTAAGTTGCACTGCTAGTCTCTAATGCTAAACCCTCCTTTCTTCTTGTCCATGCAAGCAATCAACCATCTTGTAAAATGAAGTTTTTTTTTTTCTCAAGGGCTCCATACCATAAAGGAAGTATCTTTGGATCTTCTAAAGTTTCAAGCTCACATTTTTTTAAATGACAAACAAGGACATAAAATATATTGGCAATAGATAGAGTGCTACTCAATATAAGCCTTCCACCATTTGATGGATATTGCCACTTCCACAAAGCAAGCTTTTGTAGAATCTCTCTTATACCACATCCTAAATCATCGAAAATTTTAAGGAGGTTCCAACAAAAGACCCAAGTAGATGATGAGGAGCTCACCCATCCTACAACCTAACAGAGAATCTAATTCCTCCACATTAGAGACTATCTTACTAGAATTAAAACACTTTTCTTTATATTAGTTTTCAACCTAGAAACCGTCTCAAACCACATGAGAGTCTAATGTAAATATATTAGTTGTTGTTGGCATACATCATAGAATATGGGAATGTTGTTATTAAAAGATGAGATTCCATCACCCCTTTGCCACCTTTCCCTTCCCCCTTAATACCAAAGATGAAACCACCTTATCTCATCCTTTTTAAGAAAAAAGCTAAGTGCCTTTATTGCTAAGACAAATAAATAGGGAGATAGGAGATCCCTATACCTCAACCCCTATAGTTTTATAGAAAATTAGGAGCATCATTCACCAACCCTAAAAACCTAGTAGTTGATATACACCACTTAGTCTACTGGATCTACTCATGCTCAAAACCGATGTTATTGGGATTTGCTTAAAGAAATACCTAATTAACATGGTCATTGGTGTTCTTGACATCTAGCTTACAAACCACGGCCCACTAGAGCTCTTCAACCTTGACTCCATCACCTTTTGCAATAAGCATCACATCCAAGATTTGTCTACTCTTCATAAAGGCATTTTGAGCATTGGGACCACTCTCCCTATCACTTTCTTGAGCTAATCGACCATAAACTTACCTAGTAGTTTATACTAGCCCACTGTTGAACTAATGGGCATGAAGTCCTGTTAAGTTTATTGAGTTAACCTATGAATTCCTTTAGTTCATACCCATTTTTTGGTTGATAAAAGGTGGCATTTAAGATTTTCTCAAAAAAAAGTCCCTCTCATGAAACTCCCTAAAGAAACCCATTGCTTCATACTTTACAATATTCTAACATCATAGCATAAAAGACATGGTGAAGCCATCCAACTCTAGGTCTTTGTTTTCTACTCAACCTAGATAAAGCAAAAAACACTTATTCCTCTTGTCTAAAGTGTTAAAAGACATGTGCGAATGCTAGGTCTCCAATCCCTAAATTTCAAAAAAAAAAAAAAAAGAATTTGATACTCATTTATCTTTGATTCCTCTATGAGTTAACACCATTCACCTTGATTATTGAATTCCATTCCTTGTCTTATGGGCATTAACTATTTTGTGGAAAAATTTGGTGTTTTTATCTCCATCATTTGTTTGCAATTCTCTAGACTTTTCCCTCTGAGAAGTTTTTTCTAAAATGGGCCATTGATTGTATTCTTCTATGACTACACTTCTATTGCTTCTCTCTTCTTTAAATCTTGATAACCAATTTGATCAAAGACATGTGACTTCCAAGCTTTCACATTCCCAAACCCTTTTCATCCCAAACTTTAAGATCGTCCTCCAAAGTTTTCAATTTACAGAAAGAACAAAGCTAAAAGATATCATGAAATTAATTCTCTTCCACTAGTTTTTAATAAAGTCCTTGAACCCCTTCACTTTAAACCATATAATCTCGAATCTAAGATGGTTTTTACCCCTTCTTATTCCTCCATCCAACAACACAATAGAGTGATCAATGACTATTCTCAGCAAAACACTTGAAATTTTTTTGCTAAATTGGTATTCCCAATCCTCTGATTCAAGGAATTCGGTCCAATCTTAACAAAGAAAGATTTCTCAAACCTTTACCATGTGAAAGGACCTCCATCAATGACTTATCAAAAAAAAAAAAAAACACCTCCATCAATGGAATATTATGAAAATTTAGCTCTTGCATAATCTCTTTAAAGTGTCTCATTGCTGAAGATAGTCTAGCATTTCTTTCCCTTAGGATCCTTACCATATTAAATATCCACCAACACATCAAGTGTTTCCCATAAGCCTCGAATATCTTCATTTCACTTATGCCCTTTTTGTGTAGATGAATAGCCAAGAAACACATATTTGATTGCTCTGGGTCTAATTTTCCTCTATTTTGGCTATGAACATGGACAAAAGAAGTACAATCAAATAGAATTTTGCAAGGGTTTCCAAGGGAGTCTTGAAATCTAATATTTGTGAGGGTAGTTTATTGATCATGTAAGTGGTAGTAAGAACAACCTCTCCTCAATAAGATTTAGAACATTCCTTGGAATAACAATGGCTTGAGAGCATTGAGTAAATGGCCATTTTTCCATTCAAACCTCGTTTTGTTGTGGTGTGTTTACACAAGATGATTCATGAATAATGCCTTCTTTTTGGAAGCAGGGTGTCAAATTTTGGTTGAAATAATCCCTTGCATTGTCAAGCCTAAAGATTTTAATTTTATCCCCCGATTTGGTTTTGAATCATGGAGTGAAAGTTAGGGACAACACTTCTTACATAGGATTTTTGTTTGATGAAGAATATCTAAGTAACCCTAGTACAATCATCAATTAGAGAAACAAACCAACAAGACCCAAATATATTTGGAATTGTGGATGGTCCCCAAATGTCACTTTGAATCAATTCAAAAGGATGAGAACTTCTTTGATTGCTAATCGAAAAGAATACACGATTATGCTTTGCAAGTGCACAAATATTACAATGAAATTATGTGATATCCAATCCTTTAAACAAAGAGGGAAATATGATATTTAAGACTCTAAAAGAAGGATGACCAAGATGAAAATGATGGAGCTAAATGACATCTCTATTTGAAGAACTAAGAAATGATAAGGACAAATTATTCATGACTTTATTTGAAAAACCTGGTGTTTCAAGATAGTGAAGCACATTCCTTTCCTTAGCAAGTCCAATCTTCCTCCTTGAACCCTGGACCTAAAAAACACAATAAGAAGGATGAAAAATTGCATAACATTTGAGGTCTTCCATGAGTTTTTGAATTGAAACAAGATTTGTTGACAATTTTGGTACATGAAGGACATTTTTAAGAATGAGGGAAGGTGTCACGTAGATATCTCCTAATCCTGCAACTGTAGCAAGAGAACCATTTGCTACGATAATTTCCTACTACTAGGACACAAAGCATAAGTGCTGAAATATTGTGAAGTGTGAGTCATTTGATCGGTGGCTCTTGAGTCAATGACCTAACAGTTGGTGAAACACTTTTCTAAGACATGTAATCCAAAGGGAATGGAGACTTAACTAAGAGTGCCAATGAACATGCACTAGAAGGCTTCTCAAGAAATCCTAACAAGCCTCTAAGTCTTTCAATCTCTTCACTATAAGCTCCTTTTTCCTGTCCCTCGCTTTGATTGGTTTGTTTTGTCAGATGAGCTTGAGATTTCTGCTGGCCTCTTCGGTTTCCTCATTCTCGGCTTGATGTTGATGGTTTACCATTCAATTTCCAGCAACGCTCCCTGGTATGCCTCAGTTTTTTACAGTAGGTGCACCACAAATTATCCTTGTTGTCTTTCCACAGATTGTCTTTCTTGTCTTTCCCCGAGACTTTTAACAGGTTTGCTTTCCCTCTTTCTTGTGTCTGGGTTTGTTCATTTTTAGTCACCAAGGCTGAACCTTCTAAAGTTTGAGGTTCGAGCATTATACCCCTTCAGCTTTCTTCTACCCTTATTAAGAGAGATTTCCCTCCTCCTTCCAATATCTGAAGCCCTAACTTGATCAAATCAGATGGTCCAGCCAGAATCATAAACTCGTCTTTCTCAATGGAAGGTTCTCAAGATGGCAGTGTCTTTTAAGTCACTTCATCTCTTCAGATACCTCATATGTGATCGAACCTGCCAACAAATTCCTTCAGCGATTGGCACAACTCTGTCACTGTTTCTTGCCCCCTGTTTTGGTGGCACTTGTCTTCAGCCTTAATTCGATACCTTGGGCTGCTCACAAGCTTTTTGAGTAAGTTCGACAAATGGAGTCCCAATCTCCTTTGCTGTTTTAGAAACATATGGCTATCACTACTGCAGGTTTCATCGAGTCCACAACCATGAACGTATTCAATGGAATCAGTCTTTGTCAACTGTCCCACTCTTCAACGTTGGGTCTCCTCTTTTTGGTCCTGTCCCAAAACCATGCTGATCTCCCTTGCCCTTCAAAATATGTTTACAATTGAAACCACTGAGATCATTTTCCTCATTTAGTTTGTAATGCTACATTCTGCAGATCTCCTTATATTTGATGTTGAGTACCTCGCTTTGATGAAATTGAATTTTTTGAAGGTGTGATTTCAGATGTGGACATAGTAATAGAGGGTAGAAACACGAGGAAGAGAGGCTAGAGTAAAAAATAACCATAGAAATGGGTTTGAAGAAGACAACGCAGCAATGAAGGCTGCGATCAAATTGACACCATGCAGCTATGAAGACTGACACAACGCAGCAATGAAGGCTGCACAAAAAGAGAACCCTAAAAAAAAGGCGTAGAGCTCCGATACTATGACAAGAAAAATAAGAGAATGATGACAAAATAATTGGCACACAACAATATATATATACTATTCTAGAAGAGAAAAAAATAAGAAAAAACTAATTTTAAAAAGTCAAACCTATATATCCCATGAAGGGATAATTTTCTTAACTAAATATTTACACACTGATTTGTTTCCTAATAATTAGGCTATCTGGCTATGATAATTGTACAATTCAACATTATCATTTTAATATTATTATTTTTTTTAAATTCATATATTGTTGCTTAATGTCACAAATATATATATCAAAATTTTCAACAAAACAATTTCAAAATGTTTATTATTACTTCTTATATAATTTTTTTAAAAAAAAAATTTTCAACATTTTTATGAGTTTTGATCAATTTCCACCCCATTGTGTAATATCCACTGATATTTTGTATGAAAATATCCATTAATTTTTATATCTTGATATATTTGTAAAATCAGATCGATGTATCAGTCAAAACCGATATTTTCATCTTTGTTCAAAACTCAATGATGCTAATGATATGCATGTTTGGGATATGATGAACATGAGCAATTTTAAAGCACAATAACTCAAAGCTCTTAAAATCTTAAGCCTCCAAAGGGTGTAAAAAAAGGAGAATTTATAGCAAAAACCCTATAGGTTTAGATTTCCAACATATTGAGGGTCTCTACAGGGAAAGCATATTTATATAAAATTTTCCAGTTCTCCTAAGGTTTGATGAATTGTATGAGGATGCTCGATCTGTTGAGCATGTCAAAAACAGTATGAGGATGCCTTGATCAATGGAATGGTGAAACTTGATTGATCTTTGTTGTGTTAAACCAAACTTTCAGAACCTGTTCGAAAACATTCTCATTTTGAATCAAATAAAACCTTATTTATATGCATTTAAAACATGCATAATGCTCAATTTGTATGCATATGAAAATCCCCATATCCTTCTCATCCACAGCTTTAACTTAAACTGGAGAGTCCATGCAAAGTGCTCAGCTTTACAGGTCCCATCCTCCAAAAGCATTGGCTCAAGATCGATGTGAAGAGACTTCCACTCACAATTTCATCCTGTGCGCAATAGAACATAAGACATTCTAGATATATCCCCCTTAAAAAAAAAGTTTTTTAAAAAAGAACCTTTCCGAATTTTTTTAAAAAGGTTTTCAGCATGAGCATATGATCTCATTTAATGCTAAAAGATTGAAGTAAATTGCCATTTCAAAGCATGTCAAAATGAGGAAATCATTTATTTCCATAAAGATGGTGCGAAGAATGCTCATAGAATTGAGAGATATGAAATTTGAATGAATGGCCTTATGTCAGGCACATTCTGAAACTGTCCTGGTCAGATTTGTTTGAAAATCATTATGAATTGTGATGCAATTTTGGGAGTTTTGGGTCAAAATGGCCCATTTTTGAAAAAAACCGTAACATCTAACCACTTTTTTAAACTTATGTTCAAATTGGCCTCTTTGATGCCACGTAGGCGTCACATCATTAAAAAATATTTTTTTTCGTCATTATAGTGAAAGCCGCAGTTGGGAAACATGGCTTCATTTTTATATTAAAACCGCAGTTGTCAAACGCGACTTCATATTTGTATTAAAGCCGCAGTTGGCAAACGCGACTTCATTTTTATACTAAAGCTGCAGTTGTCAAACGCGGCTTCATTTTTTAACTAAAGCCGCGGTTGGCAACTGCGACTTTAATTAATTTTTATTTAAATTTAAATTTTAATTAAAATTATTAAATTACAATTTAGGAATGAAATTTAAAAATATACTTAAATAATAAATTATTTATATTTAAATTTAAAATTCTAGTATTACTTCAACAAACATAAATTGATAAATAGAAGATATTATAAATGAATATTTTATTTATTAATAAATTAATAATCTTAAAATAATAAACTTATATAACATATAAATAATATAGAAAATTGTATAATTTATTAATTTAAGATATTTAATTTGTTAATTTTTAAAATATTAATTTATTTGTATTATGATAAATTTATCTTTATCGAAATAATAGTATAGTAGTTGATAACTGAGATTTCAATTATAATACATTTATATAGTGGAAAATAAAAAACATATATAATATCATATGCCTCCACAAGGAGAGAACCTATGTGTAATTGGTACTCTCTTCCTTTTTGGCCGCTCATCTCTAACTGTAGCAGGCACTGCATGTGACATATGAAGAATATCTTTCGATAAAGATAAATTTATCATAATACAAATAAATTAATATCTTAAAAATTAATAAATTATATATCTTAAATTAATAAATTATACAATTTTATATATTATTTATATGTTATATAAGTTTATTATTTTAAGATTATTAATTTATTAATAAATAAAATATTCATTTATAATATAATCTATTTATCAATTTATGTTTATTGAAGTAATAATAGAATTTTAAATTTAAATATAAATAATTTATTATTTAAGTATATTTTTTAATTTCATTCATAAATTGTAATTTAATAATTTTTAATTAAATTTTAAATTTAAATAAAAATTAACTAAAGGCGTATTTGCTAATCGCGGCTTTAGTTAAAAAATGAAGTCGCGTTTGACAACTGCGACTTTAGTACAAATATAAAGTAACGTTTGCCAACTGCGGCTTTAGAACAAAAATGAAGCCGCGTTTTTTAACTGCGATTTTCACTATAATGACGAAAAAAAAATTTAATGAAATGGCGCCTATTAGATATTACAATTTTTTTCAAAAATGGCCATTTTGACCCAAAACTCCATTTTTGGTGATGGCTGTGTTTGAAAATTGTTCCAGAAACAATGATGTCTTCCTATGCTCAAGTCCTGACAATGACATTATAGAGGCTACTGAGACTTCTCAGATTCAGAGTTTGAGCACAAAAGTGCAGTCTAAGCATGTGATGTGGACAAAAGAAATGGACGGTTGCCTTGGAAAGATTCTTGTAGAGCAAGCAAAACTGGGTAATAAGATAGATAGTAATTTAATTTAATTTTTTGGAAGGGTAAATCCAAAAATGGAATCAGAGCAGATAGGGTAATCATGTTTCATGCATAAAGCTAAGGAATGGGAGCTTAATTGAAAACAATGCAGTAATCCAAAGCAAACAGCATAGAAGTTGAACGTGAGCTGAAGTTGATAAAGTCCCCGTCCCTGCAGGAGCAGTCATAAAGGAAGGTGCTCGAGGGCATGCAATCCCTGAGGGGACAATTTTATGGGACCCCACCACCCTCTCTCCGTAGGAGGGCGTGCCGCGTGCCCCAAACCCTCTGCCCTATGTTGCCTTGCAAAGTTGCACCGTCCAGTCAACCTGAGTGACACACCTTCTTGTACTTCCTCCTTTTCCCCCTCACCTTTTTTTTTTTTTTTTTTGAATTATTTCTTTATCTGTATGGGAAAGAAAAAAGAAAAAGGGTTTGCCAAAAGTAGAAGCCTGAGCGCATGACGGTCACCGACACTGCCCCACATATTTTGATATTTAAATTTA
>JBAPGN010000046.1:0-24956 GCA_037355405.1 Vitis amurensis
GCATGCAGCTCTCTAATGAATTAAAGGAAATCTGAAACTATAACGAGTCACACAAACATAAAAATAGAATCAAATACATATTTTATCCAGCATTGCAGCTTCCTTTGTTATTTTTATGAGAAACGCTTCAATTCTCAAGAACTTCCATTCCCTTTCCCTCATTTTACCAAGATCCAAACAGGCCCTCAGGCCCGCTTGGTAGTGAAATCTGTCGTCATTACCGAAAGTGCAAACAATCAAGACAGCCAAAACAAAAGCAAAACATGCAAAATCTATCATAAAAATGAACAAAACCAAACCAAAATCACCAAATCAAAGACTAACACTCCATATACACAAGTGCAGAGAGAGAAATTTAAGAAGTATACCTTGCCGGAGCGTTTGAGATGAGCGGCATAAGCGTTGACAAACTCGTGAGGAGAAACATCCTTCACAGTTCTCGCCGTCGCCATTGTTGTTGCTGAAGCTGCTGCTGCGACGGCTGTGCAGAGCTAGGGTTTTGATCCGCAAAAATGAGAGACTGGGGGATTATAGGGTTTCGTAGGGTTTATTTTATAAAAGCCTGGGCCATTGTTGGCCCAACACAAATTCACAGCTTTGATCTGGGCCGTAAGGCTAAAAGTAGCCCAACACTTTGGCCTAATAAATAAATATTTAAAGAGATATTTGGTTAAAAGAATTGAAATAATCCAAATAATGACCTTTCTTCCTTTCTTTCTTTAAAAGATTGACTCATTTTTGTCCTTTATTCTAATTTGTCATTAGAGTTCTTCTATCAAAGGATAAATGTCAATCAAAGAGTTCCTTCATCTTATTTATTTATTTTTTTTATATTTATTTTTTATTTTTAAATCGTCACATTCTGCATCTTTCTCTTTATCTTTTGTTACAATTTTTTGCATGTGTAATTTTTTTAATCCTAACTTATAACTTTACTATTGTTTTTTTATGAGGATTTTTGTAGTGATTTTTAGTTGATTGTTTTTTTTTTGGCATTTTTCTTGTTAGAGTTTCTTGGAATTGGGTTTTTTTTTTTTTTTTTTTTTCATTTTTGTCAAATTTTCTGCCTTTTTTTTTCTGTAATTCATTTAAACTTCTTTGATGGTTTCAGTTAGAGTTTTTTTATTTTTTATTTTTATTTTTTTATTTTTTTTATGATTAAGGTTTCTTGCACTTATTATTTTAGAACTAACCCTTCGGCCTTTTTTAGTCTCTCTTTGCCAAAAAATGTTCTTATTTTTTTCTTATAAAAACAACATTTTATTTTAAACCTACATGTAAATAATCAAAATATTAAAAATATTTATATAAAAAATGAATTACTTTGAAATTTAGTCATGTGGGAGAGATTAGATTTACAAAATTAGAGATTATTTAATCTCTTTTAACTAATTAATTAAAAAAAAAAAACCCTTTCCTATGACTTGTCCATTGGCTCCCTTGAACTTATGATTGAAAATAGGATTAAATACACTTCCCCTTCAATATATATATATATATTATATGAGAATACTTTTTTATTTTTATTGGATCAAATACCTTCCCCCTTTCTTGGACCTTGATGGTTTTTCTTTGTTGTCCTAAATACTTACCTTTTTTTTTTTTTTTATAATAACTCCGATTAAGAGAAATTAGAAAACGAGTTATTACAACTTTGTAGTTTTTTAGGTATTGTTCGCGGAGATTGAACTTGGTTCAGCTAGGTATAAAAGATTTGTTGTTATTGAATTCTTTATATTTAGAAAGTGTAAAAATGATTTTAATGAAAATTGCATTTTGTAAACTAGTCTAAATTGAAATGCAAGAATTAATTGATTTTTTTGTTCAAATATTTCAAGATTTGGGGACCTTTAGGTGAAATAAGGGTAGTTATTTTTATTAATTTTAGGATAATCAAAATGTGGGACTAAATAAGATCAACCTAAGTTTTATAACTCAAGATTGCATCCATCTCTTATTTTTAACATTTTATTTCATTTTGAATTATCTATTAGAGGAATAAAGGTAAAATTTGAGTTAAGGTCTAAAGATTTTAGGCCTTTACCATTATGATAGATTAGACTTAGGGTAGATAACAATGATGATACCTTAGATAACTAGGGATTAAAGATTACCCAGAATAGTATCAAGAAATAGACGATTGTACCATCTTCTAATGCAAAGTAATATTAGAGGGTATTCAACTTTCATATCGTTTTCTTAATCCTTTCTTCAATCCATTATTAATTTTAATTATTCCCATAGCTTCCCTTTAAACCTTAGTCCTAGGTTTTCATGCTTTATACCCCAAAAAAAGTTTTTTAGTCTCTCATGATATGTTTTCAATTACACAATCCATTAAAGAACAAAAAATAACCATTCTTGAAAAAAAAAACAATAAATTATTTGATAATAATAGAAAAGAAAAGATAAACCAAGATCTTCGTTATCTTATTCTCTCTAACAAAAAATTTGAACTCTTAAAAACTCTAAAAATTGTGTTTTTATAATTTGAGTAACAACTTTGAATGTGACATGTTCCATTGACCATTTATTTCATTAAAAAAAAATTTAAATGACTAAAAACTAAAAATATAGCTCTTGAACATCTAGGCCCCATGTTGGTTTGGAGGAGTGCCAAAATGTGCCAAATTTCAATAGTTTGCAGGTGATGTTGAATTAGAGTGCTCATGTGAAATGGATTTTCGACCTGAGAAGTTGTTACATTTTGACATGGGAATTGCATTCAAATTTGGAAGTGGGATTTTGATTCTATTTCAGCATGAAGTTTTCATGTTGAAAATTTCATTTTAATAGAAAAATCAGTCAAAGTTAGTTGTGCAATTTGGACATGGAGTTTTCATTTTGCAATATCTATTTTAATTGGTTGTAATTTCTTCATTTTCGCTCTAATTTATATGTTATTTGAAGCATTGAATTCCTAACTTTCCAAGCATTGAATTAATATCTGACTTGCTCCAAAATATTCTTGGAAAGTCCTCCAAAATTTAACTCAAAGTAAAAGTATGTGTAGTTGCTAGGTCTTGAATTTCAATTCCATGTTTAAACTTCAAGTTATGACTTCTAATCCTTCGTTCTTGTGTTTGTTTATCCTTCCATATCTCTTTATAATCCTCTTATGTCGTTTTTCATGCTACACATTCTTCTATTTGCATTTGCTAAACTCTCATAACGTTTCATATGCTTGGGCTCCTTTCAAGCATATTTAGTTCATTTCCTACCATGATTGCAATGGACTCTTGTAACTTGCACCATTTTCATCCTTTAAACCTGAAATTTATTGTAAGATATATGTTATAGATTGGATTTTAACGACACTTTTGAGTTAAGTTGAGTAATTTGAGCCTTTATATTGAATAATCCATCTCTTTATGTGCCAATATAATACAATTTGTAGCTCTAATAAGGCTCTTCTTATACAAATGACTAAAATATTTAAGGGTATTCTCATTTATATGTCACAAGCATAAACTACAATCAATGATGAAAATATCGGTAATTATGGATATATCGATAACTTGATTTTACGGATATATCGGAGAAATATCGACGGATATTTTGGAAAAAAATTTTGGTAAGCAAAAAATTGATCAAAACTCATAGAAATGTAAAAAAAAAAACCTTGTAGTAATGTAATTAGAAGTATAATAGACAATTTAAAGTTATTTTGTTGAAAAATTTGATATATATATATATATAATATGATTTGCGAATCGCGATATTATGTCGGTTGTACTTGTACACTCATTATGAAGTTTTATGAAAAACTTATTTTAGTAAATATCAATAATTTGTACATATTATCACATAGCTTGAGGTTCAATTCTGACTATTGGATCACATCCAGCTTCAATTTGGATCATTATATGCACAGGGTCATGATTTGTTTCCTTTGTTTGTTTGTTTGTTTTTTTTTTTTTTTTTATCTCTACTAAATCTAAAAATCAAAAGGGCCACACCACTTCTCTCACCCGGGCCTGCCCTTTTCTGAAGATGCCCTCCGACAGAATCCCTAAAAAAGCCCTATTTTCCTCTGCCACTCTCAATCCTCGCAGGTACTAATCTAAACATTATTATTTTTTTTTTGCAACCCCCGTTTGATTCCATAGAAAATCCATCCCTCATTCGATTTCCGGGAAAATTCATCCTCGTTTGATTTCCGAGAAAATCCATGCAAAACCCCCAAAGGAAACCAAAAAAATTGCTTTTCTTTTGCTCCCTGTGTTTTCTGGATCTGTTTTAGGGGTCTCTTTGCTGTTGTGCCATTGGATTTAAATTTCACGAACCCCAAATCCACGATTTTTGAACCAGGCTGAAAAACACAAGCTTTGCCTGCAAATCATGATCAGATTTTGTATCCTGTGCGCGGGCTGGACTGGTAGGAAAATTTCTGTTTTTTTCGCCGAAAAATCGCCGAAATAAACCGAAACAAAACGATTTTTCTCCGAAATTTTCCAACTGGAGGCGATGTTTTCAAAAAATCGCCCGAAATTTCTCCGATTTTTGGCGAAATTTACGGATATTTCTACATTTCGCCCCCTCTTTCGTTTCGCCGACCTCCGAAACACGAAATTTCGCCGAAAATTTCGGTCAAAAAAAACAGAAATTTTCATCCTTGTCTACAATACGTCTTGGGAAGTACCAAAAATATTGATTTTGCCATCATTGGATCTCGATAGTAAAGATTATTTTTGCTGTCTTATCAAACATACAATTCAAGAAAGTTTTAAATAATCACTTAAATTATTTAGCAGTTTCATTATAAAATAAGGAAGCTCTAAATACCACTTTTAATAAATGGCCTAAATGGTCAACATTCTTTGTTTGCCCATGAAAGAACAACACATCGACCAAAAACATCATAATCCAACACTATCCTTGCATCAACCTAAAATATTATAATATGTTAATAATTTAGTCTTCAATGTCCATTTGCAAAGAAAAAAAGGAAGGATTTTCCAATGATTGATTATGAAAATAGTTTAGGAGACTACAAACTTCCTCATGCTTTAAGTCATTAGACTCATTCTTCTTTTTAGTTCAAAATAGTAGTTGTTGTTATTTCTTTTTTATTTATTTATTTATTTATAAAGTTTTAAAATGGTGTTTTTTTTTTCCGGCTTGTGATCCTTTTAAGTATTTTTCTATATTCTATTTCTATACGTTATTGATGTCAATATTGAAATATAAAAAATAAGGAAAAAAAACAAATGCAAGATTATATCTAAAAGGAAAAAATTGAGACTAATGTAATTTAAAGAAAATTATAAAATTCTAAATCAATAAGAATAGAAGAATTATATTTTAGAAATAATGAAATACCTTTTAAATACGAAACCGATATTTTATTTTATATTTTTAGTTTTTTATTTTATGGAAAAAATTATTTTATTTTTATATATTTAGTTTTTTAAATTATTTTTTTAGTTTTAATTACATTTTTAATATTTTTTTTATTCATATGCGATAATTAAGAAAAAATTTATTCAATTTTAATAGAAATAGATAAGAAGATGAGATATTTTCTAAATGATATGATAATATCTAAGTACATATAGAATTATTATTAAGCATGTTTTTCTAAGTGATCTACACTAAAAAAAAATAAATGGAAAAAAATTGAGTCATTACTTATTTTATTTTATTTTTCATTAAAAATAAAATAAGAAATAAAATTTAAATACTATGTTTAGTTCACAGAATATGATACAATAGGTATATTTTAGGATATTATATCCCATTAGAAATTATATCATAGTATGTATATTCAATGATATCATATTCTATTTGATAAGAAATACATATCCTATGATATGATTTCTAATGAAATATGATATCTTGGATATACATATTTTATGGACATGATATTTTAATGTAGCATATATAATGTTATATATTATGTTATATTATATTTATATTTAATTTATAAAATGAATAAAAAATAGAATATGTATTATTTTCAATGTTTAAAATAAAAAATATATCACATTCTAATATTTTCTATTTAAAAAATAATGAAATTTCTCTTATATTTAACAATATTCATGATTAAAATATTTAAACTTCATAAATATTTTTTTATATTATATATTAAGATTATTTTATAAATTTTTTTTTTGGTTTTTATTTTTTAATCATAAATTTAATTTATAATAAAAAAATTTATTTCACAAAATGAGTATATAAAAAAGTTAAAAAATTTATAAAAAATAATTTTATTATACATGAGATTTGTATATCCTATATCTTAGCATGAGATTACTATTCCAAGTAGTAGAGATAAAAAAAATGATAAATAATATATCCCACAGTTTATCTTATAATTTCATCATCTAGAGATAAAATATAATCATCTCTTTTATCTTATCCCATCTCATGCTTGGCGGCATAAAATTGTTGTTAAACATCTTTTTCTATTATTAAGGTAGAGAATTGAAACAAATTACTATTTGAGTTCATGTTTTTATTTTTTTATTATTTTTCATCAATGAATAGATCCCTTTATTTGTATGACTTAGACGTCTCAGTATTTCTCGATGATATCGTTGAGACTGATATTTAAATATATATATTTTTTAAACTGATTTGATCAAACCTTTTTTTTTTCTTCTAAAAGGAAAAAATAAAAAGAGGAAATATTAGATTTATTAGTTTAAATGGTTGAAATAATTTAAAAATAATTTTTATCACATCGAAATCAAATCCATTCCCCTTGTGTAGAAAATTGAGTTTGGAATAAGTAAAATTTAATTAATATTTTCAAGAACTTTCTAGAAAGAAAAAGTATATGTATCATTTTTTAAAAAGGAAACATAAAGTTTTTTTTTTAAAAAAACAAAATCAAAACTAAAGGGAAGGCAGGCTTCCAAATTGTATTAGGATTCAAAACCGTCATTTTCTGAAGCATTTTCTATATATAAAATTCTATCAGCTTAGCTATTAGTCTTACACTCCAAAAGAGAGTTTATTTCCATGGAAGTTGCAGAAGGAGACAAAGCTAGGTTCAGTCTCAAAAAACTGCCAATGGGATATAGATTCTTGCCCACAGACGAAGAACTGGTGGTGTATTACTTGATCAACAAAGCATTTTACAGGCCTCTTCCAGCTGAAGTCATTCCAGACATCCGTGAAAGAGAGTTTTATAGCAGTCCTCCTTCCGATCTAGGTACAGCATTTTTTTTTTAAATTATTTTTTTTCTATGTAATATTCTGTAGATTTATTAATTCTGGACATGGTTGATAAGGTTTTAGAGAAAGATTGATGATGGAGAAATATGAGAGTATATTATGCCAACCTTTAAAATGGCTTAGAAGTTCAAATCAATGAAAGGTTATTCTTCACCTCTTTAGCATTAAGGTAAAACCCGAGGGAAATTATTATCTTAACGGGTTATTGATTTATCCATTATTAATTTATTGACAGATAAATATTTATTAATTTATAAAAAGTATTATGTTTATATTATTTAGTGTTTGTATATGTACAGACTTAATGCTAAAAAGTTACTACATAGAAATCTGAGAGATATAAAGACTCCTAAAAAGAAAGATATAGGTTATCTTTGGTTCCTGAACAATATATTAAGGAAAGAAAAAAAATCGTATAAAAATTGATTTTCTCATATTTGATTATCTTATGAAAAATATAAAAGAAAATCAATTATAATTAAAACTAATTAAAAACTTATACATTTTCGAATTGTTTAATTTTTAGAAATCGACCACATTAAAATTACCTTCTGGGAGGTTCATTTGATATCCAAAAACTGCTCAGCAACAGTTGGATAGGTGGGAAATGTTAACAATCGGACAGGTGGGAAATGTTGGGGTGAACCAGAAAAGTTTGGGTAGAGCTGATCTAAGTGTTGGCTAGGTAAGCGTCCTGTAGTAAGAGGAGTAGTTATGAACCCTGTAGACTATCCCCATGGGGGTGGTGAGGGGCGAGCCCCAATTGGTAGAAAAAACCCACAACCCCTTGGGGTTATCCTGCACTTGGAAGAAGAAGTAGAAAAAGGAATAAATATAGCGATAATTTGATTCTTCACCGCCGTAGTAAGTAGTAAATAGGAGAGAAAATAGAATTTGTTTCTTCGTCTTTACAAAAAAAAAAAGAAAAAACATAGGAGTAATTAACTGTGACATGTTCACTAAAAAAAAAATCCTTTTATAGCAAAGCATTTATATTTAGTTATGGGCGAACGACAGGAAGGGAATTGAACCCGCGCATGGTGGATTCACAATCCACTGCCCTTGGTTACATCCGCCCCTCTACTATTCACATTACAAGAAATAACAAATTGAAAAAGATTAAATTTTTACTTTTCTTTTATATTTTATTTTCTTTACATTTTCTCTTAAATTTTCAGAGAACCAAACATAACAATAGTGTCAAAATTTAGTGTTTTAAAATATAAAGAGATTTCAAGGATGTGATGAATTTTTAAAAGGAGTGAGTTGAAAAAACTAAAAGTTATAAAAAGTTACTCAATATTATATATATATATATATATATACTTATTAATTTATATTTCTTTGGACCCATTAAGGATTTTTAAAAACATTATTATCTTATGCATTTAGTAAAATTAATAATTTAGTACATTGGTACTAGTTGAGACCAAAAGATTTTATTATTTAAGTGGGGTTATTAATTTATCGAGGTTTTATTGTATTTTGCTGCTAATTATTGTTGATGTTTTTAATTTTTATTTATTTATTATTATGAGTGTATGCAACTTGAGCTAATTATTTTAGAAAATGGAGAACATTTAGAGGGTATTTATTAAATTAACTTAATGACTTAATATGATTTAATAACTTAATTTAAGTCATTAAATTGATTAAACATATTTGGTAAAATAACTTAATATCATAAGTAAAAAAATAACTTTTAGTGTTAAATCAAAATAATTAACTTATTCTTAATATCAATTCTCTTTTGCCTCATTTACCCATGTTTAGTAAGAGTATATTTTACTACTATAACTCTACATTCATAACTCATCTTTTATAGTAAACATTTTTGTAGTTGTTTTATGTATTTATAAAACTTTAAATGCATAAGTTAAATTGACTATTAATTTTAAGTTCTTTAAATCAATTTGACAACTTATTCGATAAGAATAGTAATATGGGTAAAATCTATATCTTATCATATAAGTATATAACAACATCTTTTGCTAATAAGTTATGGCTACTTCAATTTATATATTTTTCTAAAGAAAAAAAAGAGAGGAAAAAACATTGATATTGTTATGTTTGGTTATTGGAAAGTAGCAGAGAAAAAAAAATATGTTAAGAAAAATAATTTTCTTATATTTGGTTTTTACTGTGAAAAATATGAAAGAAAATCAAATGTAATTAAAATTATTAAAGGATTTGTATATTTTAAAATTATTTAATATTTATATAGAAGAATTAAATAAGTGAAAAAAATTTAAAATATTATATAAAAACAATTTATTGACTTTAAATCTAATTTTTATTTTCTTTCACATTTTTTTCCCTTTCTATTTTCTTTCAAAATTTCCAAAAACCAAACATACTCTTAAACCATGTTTGGTTGGTTCAAGATAAGACAGAGGATATATTATCCACTTTTTATTTATTTATTTATTTAAATCCCTTCTACATATGATATGTTACTCTTATGATAAAATATGGGATATGTATACCCCATGTATCATAAATTTATTTATTTTTATCAATTTTGTTTATATGTTCATTTTTCAAAATAATGTTTTTTTATTATAAATTAAATTTATGATTAAAAAATAAAAACTAAAAAAATTAAACTAATATTAATATATAATATATAAATTATTTTTATATATTGAAACATAATATAAAAATTTTTTATTTATAAATTTTAAATATTTTAATCATGGATATTGCTAAATATGAGATAAATTTTAATTTTTTAAATAGAAAATATTGAAATATGATATAAATTTTATTTTAAATATTGAAAATAATGTATATTTCATATTATTTTTTATTCATTTTAAAAATTAAATATAAATATAATATAATATAACGTGTTCTATTAGATATGTTGCCTTAAAATATCATGTCCATTGGATATGTATATAGGATATATCATATCCTATCCAATAAGATATGATATCCTAAAATATACATATCTCATTCAACCAAATATAACATTAAGGAATTGCCTATATTGATTAGCAATAAACAAATTAAAGACACCTATTTTGTGATTTCAATAATGAGATATAATATCTTAAGATATACATGTCCTATTCTATCTCGCCAACCAAATATAATATTAAGGAATTGCCAATATTCACCTATTTTGTGATTTCAGTAAAAGTTTGTTATCATTTTATGCAAGACAATAAGTGTCTTCTCTCTCTTTTTCTCTCTCTATTCCAAAAAAACTATGGAATTATTAATGGTATATTTAATGAGATATGATATTTTAAGATATACATATCTTATTTTATCTTGCCAACCAAATTCATCTTTAAGGAATTGTTATTTTGTGATTCCAGTAAAAGTTTGTTATCATTTTATGCAAGGTAATGAAGTGTATTCTCTCTCTATTAAAAAAAATTAAGGAATTGTTAATAGTAAATGCAATGAGATATGATATCTTAAGATTTGCATATCCCATCCTATCTCACCAACCAAATATAATTTTAGGCAAGACAATGGAGTGTATTCTCTATCTTTCCCTCTCTCTCTTTCTCTATTCAAAAGAACAATGGAATTGCTAATAGGATATCAATGGGATATGATATCCTAAGATTTGTCTGCCAACCAAATGTAACCTTAAGGAATTGCTTATATTGATTAGCAAAAAGCAAATTAAAGACACCTATTTTGTGATTTTAGCAAAAGTTTGTTATCATTTTATGCAAGGCAATAAAGTGTATTCTGTCTCTCTCCCTCTCGCTCTCTTTTCCAAAAAGAACTATGTTATTGGCCATTTTACTTTTGTGTGATCTCAGTAATGCCATTCAGTGGAGAAAGGCAGCGGTTTTTCTTCATTCACAGTGATGAAAATTTTCATGGCGATCTAAAGAGAACAACTCGAATAGTAGGGAATGGAATGGGATTTTGGAAATTGAGTGGAGAGGGGGATCCAATATATAGCCCAGGTGATAAAAATATCTCCGCCTTCAAATTTCAATTCACCTACTTTTCTGGGCCTCCTCTTGCAGCCAAGAAAACACACTGGAGGATGGAAGAATATCGACTGCCCATCGACTTTTATATGAAAAATGATATGAAGGTGTAAAAAATATTATATTATTTTATACTTTTATTATTTGTTTGTTTTGTCTGTTCATCATTTATATTTGTACGATAATGTTGGTTTGCAGGGAGAGGGACTGGCATTGGGAAGAATTAGAAGGAACAAGGATTATGATAGTGGGTTCTAATACATTTTTCCGATATTGAGATTGATGTATGTTTGGGTTGGCAATGTAAACCCTTCGTTTTGTCTTCCTAGTACGTATGATACTAGGGGTTTTTTTGTTTTTCTTTCTTGTCTTAAAATAAAAAATGTGGGTCCATAGATAATTTTTTTTATTTAATTTAACTTTTCATTACCTTTCAATGTTTTATATTCTAATTAGTATGATTAAACTTGCCAAGTTGAATTTTGATTCATTCAATTAATTTACATACATTTGATGATGTAATCCACTCAATAACACAGTCCTATGGCTATGCTTGGTTCTTGAAAAATTTGATAAAAAATGTGAGGAAAAGAAAATAAAGAGTAAAGTGAAAGGAAATAAAAAAATAAAGGAAAATAAAAAAATTTAAAATCAATAAATTATTTTTATATGTCCTTCAAAATCATTTTACTTATTTTTTCTATTATTTGAATATTAAATAATTTTAAAATATATAACTTTCTAATTAATTTTAATTATATGTGATTTTCTTTTGTATTTTTTTGTAATGAAACCAAATATTTTCTTAGTAATTTTTTTTATTTCTTTAATACTTTTTGAAAAGAAACATAGCATATATGTCAATGTGTTGATTTTGTAATCCACTCAATTACATAACTCTAGATGTCAATATAGGATTTGTTGGTACACCATGGATGTATACTTCCATTTTATATAGGCTAATTAGATAGAAAATATTAAATACACTTACTTTTTTTACCCATTTTCTTTTCCCTTTGGTTTATTTTCAAATATAAAACATATGAAATGGAAGCATCTAAATATGATTAGTTATGGGGAAACATTAAATACACCAACATTTTTTTTTTTTTTTGTCTTTGCATTTTTTTTATTTTTCAAAGATGAGATAGAGATAAAAGATATCTTAACATCAAGATTTAAGAGGGGCTTAGAGGTGATTAAAAACATTTACTCGAAGAAAAATGATTTGAGTATATAGTGAAAAGTGATTTGAGTATAAGGATTTACCTAACCTAAGTTGTCAATACGCTAGTTCATAAAAGATCATATGTCAAATTCCACTTAAGGAATTATTGCACCTACAAATTACATACCCTTTAGATCACTTAAGAAGATATCCTATGAGATATCATGATATTTTTATTGAGATATTTAATTCATAGGGAGTATATAACCATTTTAAGGTCTCAACAGGAATATATAACTACTTTAAGGTCCCACTCATAGGGTAAAAACTTTAAATTAATTTTAATACAAACTTACTATTTTATCAGGGTTAAGAGTCTATGCAACATAATAACTTGGTAAATTACGAGAACTCGATAACCTTGAATTACGATTCATCATAAGTCACGTCTAATGTGTAACCATAAATACTATTACATTCACCATAGGAACCCAATCCTGATGGTTAAGACAAATTATCATTTTAATTAAGAGGTAGTGCACTATAGTTTTTCCTAAATTGTCCAAATCCATGAACCAATTATGAACAACTTATCATCTTGCAAGAAACTTATGATTTCTATTTTTTATACAATTGTTGATGCACTTAAGTTATATATAATGCAAGTGATATGCGTTTGAATGCTCAAATCAATATTAATGTATATGAAAGATAGATAAATGGAAACATAAGCATAACTTTGTTACACCATGTTTTGCTTTTAAGGGTTCTATTTCAAAAGCAAATGTGGAGCCCAACTCACTTATAGAAATAAAACAACAGAAAGCATGAAAGCTCAATGCCAAGAGGAAAAACTATGTTAAATATAGCAGGCTCAAGAACCATAATGTACAAACAGCAAGTCCTGAGCTCAAAATTCAACTTCATCAATGTACAAATTATCAGGTCCTTGAGTTCTCATTCTACCAACAACTGAATTAATGGGTACATAAAACCTTAAGCAACATGTTATTTTAAGTTGGCCTCAAGGTACTTCTGGCACTATACTAACTTTTTCATCTGGTTCATGAGGATTTTATCAAGGCTTGAAGGTAAGGCACAGGAATACTGTACACAGAGAAAATCACCTACCAACTTGTCAAAAGAGCACAGAGGGCACTGACCTTGAAACCTCCAGTAAGACAGTGCAACAAGTATATCATGGGCTATGAGCCCATAAATCAAGCCATCTTGATTTATGGTAATAGTACAGTTATATTGAGATCAGTTCCTCATTAGGTTCTTTGAAGTAAAAGTAAGGAACAAATACAAGATTCTTCAAAATCAAAAGTTTTCAATCTCAAAATTAAAGAACATTATGCTAGCAAGAGAAAAAAAAAAAAAAAAAACCTAGTGTGACAGGGAACCTCATAATCATTTTTTTTTCCTTTTAGATTTCCAAGCTTTTTGCCTTTAGGATTTATGTAGGTTCGATAGACTTTTGGTATTTCTTGTGGCGCCTCTTATATATATATATATTCTTCTTTATTTATCCAAAAAAAAAAGTAACTTTTGGTACTTCATTACTTCCAACATATTCAGTTTTACCCTTTTTCTTATAAAAAATGATACTTGACAGCGCATAGGATAAAAATAAGCCTAATATAATAGTAATTTATGTTTAGAAACACAACCAAGTAAAACCATTATAAACTGCGTCATGTTTCTGTGAGTTTTGAGTATATAAGCATAGAATCAAAGTCAACAGCTCATGCATCATAATACAATGTAGCATAATTTTTTAGAAACTTGGAATTATGACACATTTGAATCCACCAAAAAAAGCAAAAACTCAAAGAAAAAAATCTCATATGCATCCATTTGGTCTATCTCATGGAAAAACACATGCAACATATGTGTGGGTGTAACTATGCATTAACACATACATGTATCTACATATTGAAGATAATTCTGGCATGTAAAATAAAATGTATTCACTTATGGATGTTGTGCCATCTGGATTTTTAACATTCCTCCAGCGGACAATGTTGTTCTCCAAGCATATGCGTTTCTTGGATCCAGATTCATCTGTCACAAATGTGCCCTCTTCTACGTACATTTTAGGGTCAAATGGCTTTGGTTCAATGCCCATTGTATTAGAAACTTTTATCATGTTCATCTGTAACAAAGTACTATTGAATACTAAAATTTTGCCACAGCTCAAGACAGATAAATTGATAGGCTTTCACAAGTATCAGATGATCTGAAGGCACTATTAGCATAAAAACATCAAGCAAATTAATAATCACATGAAAAGGTTCCTCCAAGAAAATATGATGATTAAACCATGCATAGATGGTAGAGAACTTAAACACTGCATCCACTCTAACTTCTACTAAAAAGCTAACCACTAAAAAACGCCCAAAGACACACACATGAACATGCACATTGCGCACACACAAATAAATACAAACACACCAACACGTAGGCTTACTTAAATACAAAAATACATACATAGATACGTAAAAACATTTGTATATGCACATGCCCATATATCTACACAAACCACCCCCCCCCCCCCCCCCCAACACCTCCCCACCTCACACAAATGCACACACGCACACACATATAAATAAGTTATGCAAGTGAGATCCTTCTTAGATCTAAAACGACACTCAGATTTTGTGTTAACTAGAAACAAATAGCACGCATACACACAAACAAGATGTGCAAGTGAGATCCTTCTTGAAATCTGAAATGACCCAATTTTTATTTTTTTTATTTTTTTGATAGGTAAATTTTTGTCCCCATTGGGACTTGAACCTGGAACCTCCCACAAATCCTTCCCATCCCTTTACCACTGAAATGACCCAAATTTTGAGTTAATAGGAACAGATAACTACATTCACGTTGCCCTAATTTTACTCTGTCCCATATTTATTTCATCACTAAACATTTTAGGTTTTGAGGGTTGCTCATATTTGTATTGCAGGATCTAGTTTTCTCCCCCATGCTTGCTCCTTGTTATCTAACTTCTTCTATTGTTGTATGGTGTAGCCTTTTTATTTTTTATTAGAAACGAAATATATATATTGATAATAGTAAAGTTTAATAGAAGGATGAGAGGTCCTCCCACAAAATAGAAAACTTGATCAAAGTAAGACTATACTCCTCCACTATACAATGATAACTATAGATGAAAACATGTACAAAATATCATAAGAAACAAAAATCAAACTCTTTCAAAAGTTATCCACTTTGGAGAAGTACAATTTCTAGATAAGTGAGATTGTGTCGGAAGTTACAATTATAAAAGATAGATAGGAATTACCAAGGATGACTGAGATGGTGAGATTTATCATTGAGACAACTTTATAAAGACCTGAAAATTGTGAACACAAAGGTTGATCTCGCCACCATAAATCTTCCCAAAATCAGATTCTTTCCCCATTCCCCACCACAAAGTAGATGTGTGGGGAAAGGTCCTGAAAAACTTGTGTAATAGCCTTCTAAGGATATCTATGTGACCATCTAATCGAATTGTTAGTGTCCCATCCATTAGGGTCATCCATTAGGGTGTGTCCCATAAATGCTTGAAATTACTTGATGCTAAAGACTTTGACTTTCCTTAGGGAACCTCCAAAGCCACTTTTTTAAGAGAGCACAATCTCTCAAGGAGGTTTTCCCAATCTCTAGACCTCCGAACTCCTTTCGACTACACACTACATCCCAAGTGATAAGATGATCTTTCTTCCCCTTTCTAGTCCTTAACCAAAGGAAATCCCTTTGCATTTTCTTAATCATTAAGACTACTAAAGTTGGAATCTTGAAAAGAGAGAGGAAATAACTAGGGATGTGAGGTAAACAAGACTGATTTTTGTATTGTAACATGTATGTCAATGAAAATTGAGTTGTATTCAGTGTATTTAAAAAAAAAAAAAAGTTTACCCAATGCAATTTTTTAAAGTTGAAAAGTAGTAACAAAAAAAATGGTTTTAAATAAGTCCATGCTAGTCATCAAATATTTATTAATTTTTAGAAAATAATTCTATGTTCCCTTCTAAAAATAAAATAACCTAAATTATAAACACTACAAATTTTTTGAGGACAAAGAAGAAGATGATAAAATAACCAGTGAATGGCATGCATGTATTCGTCTTCTTTTTCTTTCATGTCTGAAGTGGAATCTATTATGATAGACGCAAAGAGGACCTGCAAAACAAAAGAAAAAAGGCTCCGATGCCTAAGTCAGCAAAAGAATAACAAATGTCAAGGCTAGGTTTGGTTCCAAAAAAATATTTAGAAATGAAAAAATGGTTTATGTTTTATTATATTATGAAAAATAATATAATTAAAATTGATTTTAAATATATTTTTTATTATTTAATCTTTTTATAAAGTAGAATAAAAAAAATACTGATTTTAATTTTTTTTTATTTTTTTGCAACCAAACATAACCTCAACATAATTGTAGGAACCACAAAATTATTAATGAATAACTAATTGTAAGTAAGAAATACTTCTTACATTTGTCGAAATCTTATGATATATCCATATAATTAATTGTTATATCTAAAAATCATTACAATCAAATTCAAGTTGATAAATCTCAATTTCATCACTATAATCCCTTGAAAAAATATAAATTTAGTTCAAGTTCACTAAGAACTCAAAATCTATAAATCTATGTATCCAAATAATTATATAAACTAATAAGGCCATCTTCAAATTCAATCAAAAATCTATCTCCAAATATTAATAGAAATCCAAATAAACCATCCATCTTAATTTCTTCAAATTCAACCTGTGTAAATGCTAAATTTATAAAATTTCCCATCAATATTGTCCAAATTCGCTAAAATAAAAAACTTAAGTTTCTAAAAAAAAAAAAAATCATAATTGACCACAAAATTCTGAATGTCTCCAAATAATTAATTGAATAAATCCTCAAAATAAAATGCTATCAATATCTACAAAAAGCATCTTCATATTTCCAAAAAATTAATTGTGTCTTCAAATACTCCCTTTAAGTCCAAGTTTTCACCCAAATAAATCTCAATTTTATCATTTTTGGAACACCAAGCAAATAAATTTTGTTGTCTCCCAATAATTCATACGCATATCCCAATTTCTCCATGAGGGAATTCAAAATCTATTTTCAACTATTAATAGAAATCCAAGTAACCATCCTAAATTTCTTCCTATTCATGCAAAATCATAAATAAGTCCAACCTAATCAAATTCTAACTTTATAAAAATACTAAAAGTCTCCCAATATATTTATCTTAAAATTCTCTTCAAATTTATGAAAATCTTACCCTAATCTTCTCCAAATATCAACACAAATTCCAAATAATTATATAAACTCAAGACTAAGACATCCATTCCAAATTATTCCTAATTTCTTCCAAAATCACAAATAAATCCCAAATTTATAAAAATACTAAGTTATCAATGTCTCCATCAAAATCTTCATATGTAGATGAATATCTTCCAATAATTTTATATTTAAGAATTATATTTCCTACTCCAAAACCGTCCAAATAAAAATTTCTCTCAATTCTCCCAAAAAACATAGGCATTTATTTACAAAATAACTACCAAAATCCAAATTTACAATTATATAATTAAATGGCCAAAATTTAATATCTATGTATAGAACTCAAAATAGAAATCCTTGTTTTCTATCCTCAATAAACTCATAAAATAACATTAAATCCTAAAACTTTCACAATTGCAAGTAATTGGAACATTCAACACAATCAACCCCAAATTGCAAATAATATTAGAATAATAAAAAAATTGAGGTTACAATAGAAATTTAAGAAACCAAAATTAATTAACAAAAAAGGAAAAAAAAAAGACAAAGAAGAAGAAAAATTTGGACATATGCATGAGAAATTAGGAAAAGAAATAAGGAAAAACCTTTGTTTTTTCAAACTTATAAGATAGATATTGTTTAAACATTTTAAAAAGTAATTAAAAAAAAAAACAAACGGATAAAGAATAATAAAAAATTTTACACATGCATGAGAAATTCAGAACGAATATGAGTTGAAATGAGTGCTTTTTTTCTACTTTAAAGGTATTATTTAAGCATGTTCAAAGTTGTTTTTGTTTGCCCAATTTTTTAATTTTTATTTTAAAGTAGAGAATAAAATCAATCTTTTGAGAAGGATTCATCTTATTGACATTCAATCATGGATTTGATTTTTTCAACATTCATCGAAATTCAAATAACCCAAAAATAAATTAAAACTTAAAGCTCAAAGTGTGAAATATTGAATAGCCTAATGTCTAAGACTAAGAAAGACCAAGGCTTATTTCCCAAGTAATAAACCGAATAATAATACAAATAAATACCACTAGATTTGATAGTAAATGCTAGCACAAGTTCTGTAAAGCCACATGACTATAGATATTGCCATGATCATCTAAAATTCACCAGATTTGATTCTTAGAAATGTGAATCCAAGACTTGTGTGTGGGGCTTTAATTATTTTCTGCTCCCCTCTCAATTTTTCATTAATGCTCATTTCTTGCTCCCTTTTTCTTTTTTTCTTTTTTTTTTCTTTTTTTTTTTATTGAGAAATGACGGCTTTCACGCTTGGTTGATTCATTGCCCCCCAAGGTAGCCCTTTTCATCATCCTCGGGAGTGTTTCCTTCTCTTTAAGGAAAAGTGACGGCTTACACACTCAAATGATTCATTGCCACTCGAGGTAGCCCTTTTCACTTTTCGGAAACTTAATTTTTGTATGAGAGGGGAACATATTTTATATTAGTCTCCATGCACACTCATCATACGCTCACATTTTCCTCGAATCTAGACCAGATCATCGAAAATAATAACGAACAATTACCATAGTTATTTGTCTACACATTACAAGTGTGTCATATTATAAAAAGATGAGCGGTGTTCATGTGCATATTATTTCAACTTTATTGTAAGGAAATAAAACTCGGTCTAACTTAAAACTTGAACATTTGACTTAATCTTTTACAATAATTCAAGCTAATTAAGTATTTAAGCAATTTTTGAGGAATTTGAATTTAAATGAAAAACAAAAATTTCATACTGTGTAATTCTAAATTAAAAAATAACAAAAAAATTGGGATAGTAAATATAACTTTGAAACATGCTTTATATAAATTTTTCTTTTTTAAAATTGTTTTATTATGTTATTAAAAAGAACAATAAAATGAAAAAAAAAAGTAACTGAAAAACATTAAAATCAAGAAATGCAACTCTAAGACATGCTTGGCATGTCTTTTTTTTTTTTTTTTAAAAAAGAAAAACATAAAAGACACCAACAATACAAAAAAATAAAAAATAAAACTAACCTTTTTTCCATTTTTTTTTTGTAAAAATTATTTTATTTTATGAAAAAAAAAGAAATAATAAAAGTATAACCCTAATACATTCTTGACATGTTTTTTTTTTCTCTTTTCATTTTTTCATTCTACTGATAAAAAATGCAACAAAAATAAAAAGAAAACTAAGCAGACAAAAAATTGTAAACATAAAAGACCCAAACACAGTAGCAGACTCAAATAAAAAGAAGGGATATCAGCAAATATATATAGGAATTATTATGGTAGAATAAAAGCAAAAATAGCAGTTACATCACCAATTTTACCACCCTTGTGTCGCTTTCCGGCCTGCCATGCAGCTTTCGAATAAGGAGTAAACCGACATTTATCGATCGATCTCTCAGTGGCGTTTTTGGCTATTTCCGCTGCTATCATGTCAGGAGATGGAGCTGGGTCTTTTCGTATCTCATTTATCACAAGATCTTTGATCTCATGAGTAAAAAGATTATTGAACAATCCTGCACTTCCTGCTATTATTATGTCTCCCGGTTCTAATTCCGTAAGTTTGATTTCCTAAAAGGATTGCAAATTGTTAGTTTGTAAAAATAAAATTAAAAAAAAAACTCATATAAAAATTAAATTAACAAACCTCTAGAGAATCATTAGCTTTCCCTAACTGATAAGGAGTTTTATAAGTGTGTTGTTGTACAGGAGATTCATATAAAATTTCCTCATTTCTCAGGAGAATGAATCCATTATCTCCAATGTTTACAGCATGCAAGCACTATACAAAGGAAAAAAAATGTGTCATAATAAGAAGTGAATAAGTAAAAAAAAAATTAACAAATAATTAAGAAAATTTAACTACTTTTACATACCCATTCATTCAATGTTATAATACATGCTGTAGATGATCCTGGGACCTTGGTCTCCAAATAGGCATGATTGAGAAGGTCTATGGGATTGATAAAGCCCTTGATCTTATTAGCTATGTGGAAACAATTGTTCACTAGATCCGTCACAAATTGACAAGATCCATGTGCAATCACAAATGTTTGTCCAACTTTAACATGGACATCCCCTTTCGTCTTGGGATTCTTCCCATCTTTAGAGGATATGAATTTTGATCCCGATATCATCCTCATGCTGAAAAAAAAAAATCATTAGACATGATTATGTAAAACAAATAACAAAAAAGAAAAGAAAAACTAAAAATAACAAGATGAACACAAAAGAACAAAAAGAAGAATATCCAACAAAATGAAAAAAAAAGGAAGAACCATACATCATTAGCTAAATATTAGTTTTTTTCTATTTTCTATTTTTTCTAAAAACAATCTACATTTAAATTGTTTCCAAATTTCTTACAATATTTGAACAGTTTTTTTTTTTTAATTCACAATTAAATTTTTTTTTTCCAAATTAATTTTATTATGTGAAGATAATTTCTTTAATATTTTCATTTATATTTTTTAGAAAATAATTTTCCACATGATTTTTTTTCCTTTCCTTAGCATTTTCCGGGAACCAAACATATATAGCCGATATATATAATTTTTCGAAAACATAGCCGATATTTCGGTATTTATCGGTATTTTTACCGATTTTTAGGGAAATTTCCCGATATTTCCTACCAGGATACAAAATCTGGCCAATTTTTTTTTTTTTTTATTAAAAAAAACATAAGATGTTATTTGGTAATCTGATCACGATTTGCAGGCAAAGGTTGTGTTTTTCAGTCTGCCTTCGTGAAATTCAAATCCAGTGGCATAAAAGCAAAGAGACCCCTAGAACAGATCCAGAAAACACGGGGAGCAAAAAAAAGCAATTTTTTTGGTTTTCCTTGGGGGTTTTGCATGGATTTTCTCGGAAATCAAACAAGGATGAATTTTCCCGGAAATCAAATGGGGGATGGATTTTCTTGGTAATCAAACGGGGGATGCAAAAAAATAAAAAATAACATGATTGGATTAGTACCTGCGAGGATTGAGAGTGGCAGGGGAAAATAGAGCTTTTTAGGGATTCTCTCGTCTGGAGGGCAACTACAGAAAATGGCTTCTTGATGTCTCGAGTGATAGAAGTGGGTGGCTGGCCCTTTTGAGTTAATATATGTTTAGCTTAAATTTGTTAAGGTTCATCATTTAAAAAAACTAATTCTAATTATGTTATTTTAAATTATATTTAATTGATTAATAAAAATATAAAAATCAATATTATAATTTTTTTTATAAGTCTTTGTTTTTATATATTATTTATATGATAATTAAATAAAAAATATATAAATATTAAAAAAAATTATATATATATATATATCATTTATTTCACTATTTAAATTAAATAAATTATAGTTTTAATATTAAATATATCATAATTTATCTCATTAATCATATTCTAAAAAATTAATATCCCTTTACTTTTAAAATTTTTATATTTATCCTTTTAATTTTAAATATTTTTATTTTAAAATATCAAAAATATTAATTTAATTTAAAAAACTAAAATATAAATAATAATGATAATAATAAAGTTATAATATTTTATAAATTAAAATTAATTTAATAAAATAAATAATAAATTATTTATTAAGATCAATATATTCTTTCGTATAGATATTTTTCATCATAACAATATTTACGTGAATTACATTTATAAAATAGCTTTAAAATGTGAATTTTTATGTATTTTTTAATTTTTTAGGGTTTTTTTATAAATATTTTCACAAAATTTAAATAATTTATACTTTATTGATATTTTTATCAAAATATCCATATATATTTCTTTGATATTTATAATATTTTCCATAAATCCATATTTATGGGTGAACAAGATTAATATTAAAGATGATATTTATAGATTCGTCTAATTATTTTCTATTTAAAACTATATATAAATTATAGTATAATCAAAATTACCACTTTTGACTCAACTAAGCACTTGAAACTCTTCCCGACTCTGCCTTTGGAGGAGCTTTGGACCTCTATTTATAGGAGAGGTTTTGGCTTGCAAGAGGGTCTTCACCTTTTGATGGACATCCACGTGTAGGGAGAGATGGAAGCTTGCATGGGAGGTAAATTTGCTTTTTTAATCCATCACATGTGTAATGAGTCACAATCTACTTTTGACTCATGCAAAAGACGAAATTCACTATTCACAAATCACTATTCACCTTTTTTTTTTTTTTTTTTTTACATTTTCATATCTGCAGTCTTTACTCTTCTGCAGACTTTACATACATCAATATATATATATATATATATATATATTTTTTTACTGGATAAATACAAAGAGACAAAAGTACAGATATACAGTTGTACAAAAGATCTTTGAAATCTTTTATCTGAATTGACCCATAGGTCCTCCGTAAAGGATAAACTCAGGGTCTACGTATGAATCATCAGATATTGTTTCTTCATTTTCTTGATGAGCTCCGAACTCTTTGAGGGTTTGAATAAGTCCTTGCCGGTATTGTTCTAAATCAGAAGCAGCGGCTAATGAAGCTTGACATTTGCTCTTCAAAGATAAAAATTCTTCTTGAGTTGGTGCTTGAGAAGATCTTGATGAATCCTTTGAATTTGACGATCCGGGTCTTGTTGAAATTAATTGCAAAACCTTCTGTTGACATACAAAATCATGATTGAATTTGTCCCACCATTTGATGCTGAATTCTCTGGAAAGAGATAATGGAAAAGGAAGAGGTTGCTCTTGCTTCTTGATGATGTTCCATGTGAGAATCCATGGAATTCTTAATCTTGAACAGAACGTCAGGAGTCTCGGCTGAGTGATATTTTGTGATGAAGTCTTGCACTTGTAGAGGTTGAAATTTTCTTGAATATCCGGAGGAAATATTGAATCTAGTAGACCAAAGAAAGTCCACCATTTTTGAAACCAAGCAGGAAATTTGGTATTGCAATTTCTTGAAAATTGGATAAACCAAGAATGCTGGTAGCTTTGTAAGTAAAACATGTTGTACCAAGCATCCATATAATCTATGTAATTGTAGCTCATGGGATGGAAAGGTTGACTAAAAGTCTTGCAAGTGAAGGGTTTTTGATTCCAATCTGAAATGGTCATGACTTTGAGAATTTGACATTTGGAAAAAGCAATCCTCTGAGGATTGTTTTTGTCAGTGTTATGAGTAATTTCAACTGAATCGGAGTCCACCAAGATGAACTCATAGAATGTACGAGTTTTCAAAGGATCATTTGTATTGAAGTTGACTCCTTGAGAAAAAAGGTAAGGAAGAATTTTAGGAATTTCTTCAAAATTGAACTCTGGTTCAATTAAAGCAATTTCTAAGGTTTTGGGGTTTTTGACATATTGACTATAAGAAAGAGAAGGAGACTGAGAAGGAGACTGAGAAGGGGACGGTAATGTTGAAATAGTGCTGGGGCTGGATTGGTTTTGAACAACAATATTTTTAGGAGTTGATTTAGAAGCTTGAATAAAAACTTTTTGAAGGTTGAAGAGGAGGAAAATCTGGACTCAAAACTTGAAAAGAATTTGAGGTCTGTAGTGGAAAAGTTGGACGAACATTTGAAAAATTTGAAATCATAGCATATGAAGCTTTGGTTTTCTTGGATGATGAAGGAAGTTGAGGCCTAACGGGAGTACCCATTAGGATGGAGAAGGATCCTTACCCTGCAAAAACTCCCGAGTAAGGAAGTCAGGAAGGGAATTCAGCTCTCCTTTGATAAATTCAATTTCAAAATCAAAGTTTGAAAGTAAAGCTTGCCATCTTGCAAAAATTTGTTTTTGAAACCAAATTTTTAACATCTTTTTGTAAAATATCTTTTGCAGCTTTGCAATCAATTTTTAAAAGAAATTTTTTGTTTATCAAATCACTTTGAAATTTTGAAATACACAAAACTATTGATAAAACTTCTTTTTTGACAGTTGAATAATTTATTTGAGCTCCCAACCAGATCCCTGAATGATATCTAACTATATGCACTTGATTGTTATATTCTTGCTTTAGTATGCCTCCATAACCTAAATTAGATGCATCTGATTCTACAATGAGCAATGCATTTGGATGAGGGATGCTAATGCATGGTAGACGTTTGACTCTTTGTTTAATTTCTTTGACTAAATTAGTATGATGATCACTCCAAGCAGGTGCATTTTTTCTTAGTCTTTTATATAAGGGTTCACAAATGATTCTCAAATCTTTGAAGTAATCAGAAACATAATTTAAACAACCTAAAAATCTTTGCAATTGTTTTTTATCTTTAATTTCATCAGGAAATTTGTCAGCAAATTCTATTGACCTTTGAATTGGTTTTGTTTTTCCTTGAAAAATTTCATGACCTAAAAATCTGATTTTTGTTTGAAACAATTTCATTTTTGG
>JBAPGN010000047.1:0-37612 GCA_037355405.1 Vitis amurensis
TTTTAATAAGTATAATTCGATATTTTCCTATGTTTCAAGGGTCTAAATGTTATGACCAGATTAGGGTTGGTGGAGGACATGAATGACTCTACATCATGAGTTTTAGGTCCTGAATTGCTATGAGTAGCTTAGTATCGTGGATGATATAAACAACTTTGGGCTCTACATTACTATGAACAACTCAGTGTTTGTTGATAACATGAGCTACTCTAGGCAATATCTATGTGGATAGCTTAGTGCTAATTAATGACCAATTTAGTGACATGTTTGAATACTAAATTTGACATGAAATACTATTTTCTTGGGGTTGGCTAGATATTATAGGAGGTTTGTGGACGGATAGTCATACCCAGAGTCATTTATTTCCAGTAAATTGTTAAACATCACAAAGATTTGTATGAACTTATCTATTATTACATATGGCTCTAGACAATATAGTAATAACAGGTCAATTGATATTCTCATTGACCTTATTTTATGTTGAAAATATAATTTAATGGTGCATATAATTCTTAAGGTGATATCATCTCATCAAGGTTGCTTATAATAAGGATAGAATGGTTCTTATGTATGTGATGCTATGTACTAAGCTAGATATCTGCTTTAAAGTGGGTATGAGCGTTCATGTCATATATATTTATAATGTACAATTCATAGCATCTAAAGCCTTGAGTTCAGGACCTGGAGTAGCTCATATCATCCACAACCTTGAGCATCATAAGATTATATTTCTATGCCCATTACTAGTTATAACCATACTATAATATAATTTAGACATGAACATTATTAAATAGAATTAATAATGGATGATATAAATGTAGTGCATTAAATTGATATATACGTGACCAAATATATCATGTGCAAGAAATATAATATTCTAATGTTGTTTAGTTCTAAATGCTAAAATTTGAGGTAGTCACTAATATAACGTTATGATAGCTTATGTTGTATACATAATTTTTAGGTTTGATGAATTAATAACATATTTGTTTGTGTATAATCATTATACATGTCTAGACACATTTAAATATAGGATAGATGTCGATGGTTTAATGACCATCATTAAGTATTTAAATATAAAACATGAACTACTAAGTCCTAAACTCAGTGTGCCTATTTCAATTTGATTCAAAATAAATAGTTAATATATGAACCACTAAGATGATTATGGTTATGGAGTATTATGATATATTAGCTAGGGGCATATCAGTATATTACATCATTGTGATATCATATTATGATTTGGTCTAACAATTTAAAATAGTATATGAGAAATAAGCCTAGCCATTTACATCAGTTGACCCTAAACCCTAATAATTGTAAGATATTTTCATTCACACAAAATTATCGATGTTAGGTATAAAAATGATCTAATAAGTAGTTATTTTAACATAACATAATATATTATGAACTATTATATTGTTGATTTCATAGGGTAGTATCCTACTAGTTGAAATGTAAATTGTAATATCATATTATGATTTGGTCTAACAATTTAAAATAGTTTATTAACATGAATATTATACATAAATGTCTATGTGGATAGCTTAGTATCCTAATAGTAATATCAATTATAGTTAATAAGATATTTATGATTAGCATAAATCTATAATATTATAAATTATAATTATAAACTATTAATTTTATAATGCTACATATTATAAAGATGGATAAACAATAATTGGTCATTAATCATATTAAGTGATAATTTTTGAAGCATACCATATTGACCTTATGATATTAATATAAGCTCATGTCCATGATATATATTATACATTTTAATATAATATATACTTATAATAACTCTACAATAAACATTTACTTATATTATTCAAAATTATAATGTCTTATAATACAAGTATAAAGTTACGTCATTATAAGTATGGTTAATAATTAACATATAGTATTACTTAGTTTATACAATATCATAATGTCATAGGGTTTATAATTACAATAACCCTATACATCCTATAATGTGTAAAATATAGGATCTGAGCAGTTCACCCCATTGTCGTCATGACCCTAATATATCATAATATTTTACCATTATCGTGTTGTTGATATAATATTATGGTCAAAGACATATTGTATTATTTTATGTTAATTATAACCCACAAATCTATTATTCATATATGACTAATATATAATAGTATCTATATACTTAATCTTAAATATGTAGTATTAACAATATTACATGCATATTAATTTCTTATTATTTTTCTATTCCATAGGGATTGATCATCAAGAAATCAAGATCCATTCAATTTTATACCCACTGATCCATTTCCAGTTTTCCCATCACAATTTGAAAATCATATTTTAAAGATAAAATTTGGAAAATTTAGAAAACTATCTGAAAATCGTATTTTAAAGATTAAATTTGGAAAATTGAGAAACTATTTTGAAAACTATATTTTGAAGATTAGATTTTAAAATTTTAGAAAACTACGATTATAGTGATATGCCCTATACTCGGCCATATGGTTCTTGAAATATACATTGATAATAGACTCATAAACCTAAAAATATATGACTTCTCAAGTCAATAGCTTTTCTCATAGATACTATTAACATTATATCCCATAAACATTATGGTTGAGTATAGGACATATCACTAATTGTAGTTTTCTAAAATTTTAAAATCTAATCTTCAAAATATAGTTTTCAAAATAGTTTCTAAATTTTCCAAATTTAATCTTTAAAATACGATTTTCATTAAGTGCGTATAATAACATAGATTATAATTATGAACTCATGTGTATTTACATTTTAAATTAGGGGAAATGACTTTGGCTCATAATATGCATATAATTATTTATGCCATAAGTAAACTATAAATTCCCATAAGATACACTAAACCCATTTTCACATATCACAATATGAAAATGAAATGTGTATTGTAGTGATAAAATATGGAATATTATTTATAGTTAGGATCTTAGTAATAGGAGATTAAGATATTAACATACTGTATAATATTAACATATTTCTGGTGAATATGTAAAATTCATACTATACTAATCATGATTAAAATCCAGATATATAGATATTATAACTAGACTTCATATGCTATGTATATAGGGTTGCTAAATTATACTATATACAATCTATCATTTTAATACTATTATGTTGAATGGTATAGACCAATATGTTGTGCTTATGACTTATGAACAAAGAATTGTTCATATGGATTACAATTAATTATTCTATGTTTATTACTCCTAAATAGTACATGGTTGACACATATTGTCATATGACTCGAAATCTTATATTTATAGAACCAAACAACTTAGACATATTTACATTATAACTAGACTTCAGTAAACATCTTTTTAATATTATGTAGGAATATATGCTCATGAATTTTTAGTAATACACTATATAGGCTCTAGAACATGGTTACGATATGTGTTGTTACATATGAGTTAACATAGTATGCATAGAATATCCACCATATCATATGCATAGATGGTTCATAGGTAATATGCATACTACATACGGTTCAATTTTTATTTAATATGTGCCATTCTAATATCATAATATTATGAGCATAAATTTGAAGGGCTCATAATATTATACATAACTTAGGGATTACAATATCAATTATATTCCTTATGGCATAAATAATTATATGCATATTTGTGGACCCACATTTTTCACGTGCGTCCCCACTCGATCGGCGAGACTCGCTTTTATTTGTGAAAAATTAATTAAAACAATAATTTTTGGAAAAGTCGAAGTCGCCACTTATTTTATTTTTATTTTTATTTTAAAGGGAAAATAAAACAAGAAATAAAACCCTAAAAAAACGACTCCATAATTTTTGGAAAAGCGTGTCTTTGAAAAACCTGAGTCTAAGTCTGGGGATCAGGTTACTTATTGGGAAGGTACCTCTAGGAGGTAGCACCCCTCTAAGCCCTAAAGAGGTCTCTACTGACTAAATTGGGGGTAATATGGCAATTAATTGATTAATTGAGGATACCTAGATAGACTAAGGTGATTTCAAAAAATAACATGCCAAATAGGATCAAATTACCATAAAGGAGAGTTAGGGTGCGTACCTGGACGGCTTCTCAAGCGCTATCATAAAACATAAAAGTTAGTATTGAGATACATCACACAACATGCATTTTATCAAAGATAATCAAACAATCATCAAATGTATATCAAGACAATCAAACAGGATAACATGCATGGGCATAGTACGCAATGACAATCATATTCATAGGGTTTAGAAAGTGGGTATTAGGGAACGTACTTGGATAGCATATATAACTCCTAATGCACTTCCTCATGACATGGGGGTTAGATAATAAATAATAAATAATAAATCCTAGCATGCTTATCTAATTAATTAGCAAAAATTATCAAAATACAGAATAATTAATTATCATATATATCTTGTATACAATTCCTAAAAAGAAAAATGTAAATATGATTACAATAAATAGCAGGGTGGTAGCAAAAATAAAATTTGAAAAGATTTTCTTATGTAGGGGTTTCATCAATTCCCCAAATTAATATACACGAATTTAGCTTAAAATTATTCCATTTATTGGGATCACAAGCTCTTATTCGCGTTTTGTTCAAAACCAAAATTTTTGTTGAAAATTGAGAAGGATGGGAACCAATTAAGATACGGTTGCATATTCTTTTTTTAAAAAGAAAAAAGATTTTGATTCTAGAGGCTTTAAATGAATTCAAAAAAAAAAAAATTCTTAAAAGGTTTTTTTTTTTTTTTTGAGAAAAAGAGTTTTGTTTTAAAATAAAAGAAATTAACTTTTAAAACAGCAAAAATAGAAAACAAAATACCAATCAAAACAAAAGGAAACAAAGATCACAAAGTAAAGATTTTAGAAAATCTTGTCAATTAAAGTGGTGAGAGTAAAGGCCAACCTTCATGGGTTTCCATTGGCCCTAAAAAAAAAATTGACCAACAATCACTAAGGCAACAAATTTATGACTTCCTAATCAAAACACTAACAAAATTATCATCCAAAAACTAACATTTAGATTTCAAGAAACACATGAATAACTAGAATTAAACTAATTGGAATTAAAAATGTAAACTTTACCTCACAAGATCAATTAAACTAAAGAATTAAGATCAATAACATGTTCAAATTAAAAATAAACTAGAATTAAAACTAATCGGAATTAAAAATATAAACTTTACCTTATAAGACCAATTAAACTAATAGATTTAAGATCAATAACTCAAAATAGACTAAGATTAAACTAATTGGATTTAAAAATATAAATTTTACCTCACAAGATCAATTAAATTAAAGAATTAAGATCATTAACATATTCAAATTTAAAATAAACTAGAATTAAACTAATTGGAATTAAAAATATAAATTTTTCCTCACAAGATCAATTAAACTAAAGAATTAAGATCAATAACATGTTCAAATTAAAAATAAACTAGAATTAAACTAATTGGAATAAAAAATATAAATTTTACCTCACAAGAACAATTAAACTAAAGAATTAAGATCAATAACACGTTTAAATTAAAAATAAACTAGAATTTAAACTAATTGGAATTAAAAATATAAACTTTACCTTACAAGACCAATTAAACTAATAGATTTAAGATCAATAACTCATTCAAATTAAAAATAGACTAAAATTAAACTAATTGGATTTAAAAATATAAATTTTACCTCACAAGATCAATTAAACTAAAGAATTAAGATCAATAACATATTCAAATTTAAAATAAATTAGGATTAAACTAATTGGGATTAAAAATATAAAATTTTCCTCACAAGACCAATTAAACTAAAGAATTAAGATCAATAACATATTCAAATTAAAAATAAACTAGAATTAAACTAATTGGGATTAAAAATATAAATTTTATTTATACTTTCATGTAGATTAAAATAAACTAGCATAGAACTAACAAATTGCAATCATAAAAGAGAGACATTTAATCTAAGAAAAATAAAAGATTGTTCAAAATCAAGATTTAAAAGTATTTATCACAAATAATTAATTAAATCAATCAATTAAAACCCAAACTAAAAAAAAAAAAGAAATACTGTATCAAAAATCGAAAACTAACCTGCATTGTATCGGAAAAATACTCTCTTGATGTGTCAAAATGGCAGCCCAATTCGTGTTTCAAGTCCTCTGCCGTTCCCTCTTACAAAAATCTTTCCCGTGTGTTCATCTCCTCTAAAAAAGATTGCTTTTTTTTATGTGAATTTCTGCTCCAAAAGAGAAAGTCCCTGTGTGTTCTCTCTGTGACATGTTTATATGGCAGCACCTTCCTTCTATATGGCAACACCTTCTCTCTATTGAATATTTTATTTCCTTTTTTTAATGCACATGGATAAGGAAAGTGCATACATGGTGGCTCATTGGGAGATTCCCTCAAGGATGCAGCCACATCTCGTTTGGTAAGTGATACAAGTTGACTTTTCTTTCTAAAAAAAACAAAAAAAAATCCCCCTTACAGCCCACTATATGCGTGTGGTGCACAAAGTGGCCACTTCCTTTCTATTTTCATGCTATTTTCCTTTCTACTCATCCATCTGTACCGCAACATTGCATTCTAAGGATACTTTCGATTTCATCAGCTGTCGTATACTTGGATCTGAACTGTGGCCACCCAACATCACTCTTCCGACTGCTAGTATCCAAGCGCTGTTGAGAAACCCGATCATTTGGTCTACCTTTTTGCATTGACTTGGGTCTTTGATCCCTCAGATCACCTATCCCAAGCATTGCTTCATATTTGTCCATGATGGGTGGAGCTGGGGAAAGATGGGGATTAAATAGTTGGGGCTGCAACCCTGATAAATGACCAAACGAAGGTTGAACTGGATGATGCAGTCTATGCTGTTGTGGCTGCTGTTGCAGCATTAACCGTGGCTGCTACTGTTCAGGATATGATGAAGTTTTGTATAGAGGCTTCAATTCTGAGAGATGGGCGGAAGAAGCATGGGGCTGTGATGACCATCTTTTGCCATCCTGAAGGCTTTTAGTCTCAAACATATGTTGATCAAACCAGTAATGTAGATCCTCTTGTACTCCCCAAGATGGTGCTCCTTATGAAAAACAAAATAAGATAAGGTTAAAAAATCAAAGGAAAAGAGAAGCAACTAATGAAAGTCATGAAATTGGTAATAAAGGGAAATACGATTAAAAGAAAATGAAAGAGAAAATGAGATATCAGATTGTACAATTCCATAATTCAATAAGGGGGTTGTATGCATATTTAATATCTAAACAATTCTAACAATTCTCTATTAAGTAGGTAAATAAATGAAAGAAAGAAAAACAAAAAAGAAAAACAAGACGTAATAGAAATTAAAAAATGAATAAACAAAGAAAATATAATCATCAAATGCATGCAATAATGATCAAGAGATTATATAAAAATGTTGAGCCCCAATGAAGTGTTTAAGCTGGTCTAAGGTGAATCTTGGCGAGTTTAAGGTGTCTAAATGGGCCCAAAATGTCTAAATTAACCAAGGGTGATGCCTAAGTGGACCTAAAAGTGCACCTAAGAGCTATCCTAAGAAGGAATGAAAAGTTTAAGTCTAAATCAAAACTGCCAAGGGTCACAATAAGGGGTTAGACAATCCCTCAACCAGAGTCTCCGAGGTGGCTCAAGAAAGGTAAGTAGCATGAGTAGCTATGGGCTACCAAGAGATTACTGTAAAGAATTGGTAATGGACTTTAAAACATGTGCTAAAGGGACGAAATTGAGGGTCTACAATATTATGAGCCAAAGTCATTTAACCTAATTTAAAATGTAAATACACAACTATGACTATTAAATAATTATCCCACTATTAACAACGATATTAAAAATGTTCGTGTGGTTTATCACTATGGATTACAATCTATAATGTTTCTAAGTATTATAACCGTATGGTAATCTCATCTATGTTATATCAATAATATATTACTATAATCATATATAGTACATTATTACATATAAGTCAACCATATATCCACTATTAATACTTATATGTGCTATAATCTAATATCCACTATCATCTATGGCATTAATGGTCTTGTATTTGTTTATACATAATTGCATCTAAGAATTAACACTATCATATATTACTACATAAGCTTATTCTAATAGCATATTCGTTATTTTTTAGAATTATGAGCCCTCAGTTGATTATTTCTAAAAATACTTAGAAAGAACAGCATTAACGAGTTGATAATTACTACAATTCCAAATACTACACACTTGAGAACTGAGTACAGTTCATAGCATCTAAAGCCTTAAGTTTAGGACTTGGAGTAGCTCATATCATCCACAACCTTGAGCTATTCATAGCATACTTTAAAGTGTTATGTCACACATTTATGCAATACACTCGATGTATTTTAAACAAAATATGGTTAAACCAACATAAGAGTGTATATTAATGAATATAGTACATTATAAACATGAGTTCATAATTATGGTATCATATGGCTTATAACATGATTGATCATCAAGAAATCACTATATTCATTAATATACACTCTTATGAGGATTACTATGAATATCATACTCATATATTATAACATTGGACATTAATAACATGTGTCCAACCTAAACATGCATGTAATATTTAGATGCATAAATAACAATAATTATACATCATTATTTATGGTTATTATAATATATTATAATAATAATATATGATGCACATAATGTTAATTCATTATACTAGTATAATTAGATAATTAATAAATAATATTCATATTAGTTGTATAGTGCTTATAATATATTATTTATGTATGATATTATATGATATTAGTTATGGTATATTCATCCTAATGTATATTATAATTATGGTTCATATTGATTAGGTGATATTATACAATTATTCTAATTATACTAGTATAATGAATTAACATTATGTGCATCATATATTATTATTATAATATATTATAATAACCATAAATAATGGTGTATAATTATTGTTATTTATGCATCTAAATATTACATGTTTAGGTTGGACACATGTTATTAATGTCCAATGTTATAATATATGAGTATGATATTCATAGTAATCCTCATAAAAGCGTATATTAATGAATATAGTGATTTCTTGATGATCAATCATGTTATGAGCCATATGATACCATAATTATGAACTCATGTTTATAATGTACTATATTCATTAATATACACTCTTACGTTGGTTTAACCATATTTTGTTTAAAATACATTAAGTGTATTACATAAATGTGTGACATAGCACTTTAAAGTATTTTATGATGTTTAACTAATACATTATTGTTTAATTATTTAATCATCATTATTAATATTGTTATAATGAATTAACACTATGATTTATAATATGCATTCAAAATATTTCACTATAGCTTAAGGCAATGGTTATAACATATTGCACACTTAATATATTATAATATTAGTGTAGATCCGGATGCATATAGTAATTAAATATGTATGATACTAGCAGCATGACTTATAATATAAATGTGGTGATAGTGATGTGTCAATATATGTATAAACAATAACCGGTCATTAATCATACAACCAAATTTTATGATATGCTCGAGGAGAACTACTATTTGAGTACAACATCTAAATTACAATTTTAGATGCATCTTTACTTTAATTAGTCTTTCTTCAACATAAAACACTCACTAAAAGTCCCACAATGTAACTTTATATTTACTACAATATTTCAAACTTTTCATGAATAATATTAGTAGAATCTAAAGTCTCTGATTCAAAATTTTTCCTTCCTTCTAGGTACTTTGTCTATTTTTCATATCCCTCTATAAGTGTGGTTGAAATGATCATCTATCCTATCATAATACCTCTCAAATTACTCCTATGATGATGTGGCTTAGAATTGATCATAAGAGTTTATCTAGTATGACATGAACTACTTGACTGCTTAATATTTTCGGTCTCTTAAAGAGCAGTTGACACCCCGAAAAAGAGATTTTTCATTCAAAACAATGTATTTTATTTTTAAGACTTAAACAAATAGTACTTACTATTCTTGCTTCTAATTTTTCCGTTTCTTTATTTGTCATGAAATATATTTTTTTTGCCTTGTAATGCTTTGAGAAGTCCTTGTTATACCAAAACTTCTTTAATAATACTCTGTCATATACTAAAATTATTCTTTCCATCAAATGGCTCAATGTCATATTTTATGTTCAACTCCATCCTCAAAATAATTTTTCCCACAATCTTCTCACCACAACCTTGATACCACTTATTGGGAAAATTGCAGCACCTAAACATAATAGAAAATATGAAGTGAATGGAGAAGAAAGAATATTTACATGGTTTGGTGTAATTGCCGTCGTATATAGGAAAGGGAGATCAAATTTATTAATAAAATTCAAGAATACACAATACAAACTCTCTCAACCTTTCTCAACCTAAAACCCAATGCACTTTTTACCTATCTCTCTTCATATATTTTTTTTCATTGTTTGTTTCTTTCTTTAAATCCTATATAAAACTACAAATTTATAAAGCCTTATGGGTTAATCCTAAATTAATAGTTTCCTCATCCTAGTCAAACTTAAAAAAATAATTTACCAAAATACAAACTCTATAAATATTACCTTCCTAAAATTTTAAAATAAATAATTTGAGTCAAATACCAATAAATTCAAATAAAAAAATATATATAAGTTAATTTGGTAAATTTGTTAGTTGGGAAATAGCAAAGCTATTCTAATACTATTTTAAAATATTTATCAAACTATATGAATACCCTACATCTAGGTATTCATTGATAATCAAGTAAATTTATAGAAAAAACTGTTCAATTACTTAAGAAAATATTAGTTATATCAAGTGTGTTGCACATACTTGATATATATCATTGGAACTTGAAAATCTATAGGATGACTTAGAGTAATTCAAACCAAATTTTATGATATAGATGAAGAAACCTAATTTAGTATGACATCTAAATTACAATTGTAGATGCATGCTTACTTCAATTGGTACCTCTTAAGCATAAAACATTCACTGAAAGTTTCATAATGTAATTTTTATTTTACTGCGATATTTCATTTTTTGAGACATTCAATTTTTTTTTAAATTTTTTTTAACATATGGGGAAAAAAAATATATTTTTCAATGTCATTTACAAAATGCAAACATTAAATGAAAAATAAACAATAATTTTTTTAATGGACGTAAAAATTCATTCAAACATAAACAATGAAGAAATTAATTCAATCTCAAGTATTCTCTTGATCTTGAATATCTTTATTAAGTATGTTAACTTCTATAATATTAAAAAATATTACAAATATTAATTGATACTAAATTAAATAAAAATTAAATACTTTTCAAATGCATGTATTTTATACCTTTATTTTTATAAATAAGTTTTTATTTATTGAAAACAATAATTTACAAAAAAAATAAAACTCTATTAATATTTTTTTCATCTGTAAAAAATATATTATAATAATTTCATTATACAAAAAATAATATTATTTATATTTCGTAATAAAATAAAATAAAAAACCCTCACCTAGTATTGTCACCTAAGGCTTCATATAATATGGACTCTACTTTCCAATTAAAACTATATATATGCTCAATTACTAAAATTCTTTATTCAATGGAATGGAAAAAGTCTATCTTAGAGGCCTTCATGAAAACAATCAACTTCCCACACTACAATCGCCAATATACTATGTACAAGTATTTGTAAATGATTATACTTTGAAAATGTGATATGAAATTACCAATGGATAAGGAATTGTTAGACTGTAATGATTTGAAAGTTTCAACATTAAAAGCAAGTGAACAACTTTCCACAATACATTTGTCAATATACTAACTACAAGTATTTTTAAATGATTAGACTTTGAAAAGGTAATATGAAATTACCAATGGATAGGAAATTATTGGATTGTAATGATTTGGGAATTTCAACAATAAAAACAAGATTCACTGATTAAAAATATCAACTATCCTATGAAATAAGGTATATAGAGTCTTTCAATTAATCACTATGTAATAAAGTTGTCATAGTGGAGAAAAGTAGCTAGATAGAAATAGTAGTTGTTAGGACATTGAGTATTGTTTATATGTTGGTAATTTTATTCCTATTTATGTTTGATCATAAAAGTCATTTTAGATAGTGACTTGCTTTCCATTGAAGATCAAAGGTTATTATTCGTCTAACTAGGAAGTTATAGGTACATCTAAAAAGGTTTGACTTGTAGAATATTAGGCTTTTTTGAGATATAAAAAGATTTGGTATCATTTTTAGACTTAAAATGTTTTAAAATAGTTTTCAAAAGAATTAAGGGTTGGTGAAGCAATTAATCTTGCTCAAGCAGTCAACCCACTCAAGTGGTCATGACAGTTCTATAGAGTTTAGAAACAGATTTTGGATGAATTTCACTTAAACTCTATTTTGGAAACTTAAGATACTGGGACTCCTTTGGTATTTGTTTATAAATACCTCATTATAACTTCTTGAGGGTTAGAGCCCTCACTTTAGTTGAGAGGGTTTCATTGATGAGATCATTTTAGATCTCTTAGAGAGAAAGCCTAAAGTGCCACATATTTCTTGATCTCTCATTCAAGGATTTGAATCTTTAAATTGTGGGTTGAAGACCTTAATCCTTTTAGAGTGGCTAAAGGATCTACTAGGGAGCAACAAAGGGAAGTGTGTCTCAAACATGAATCAAGTTGTAGGTGTTAGGGAGTAGGTCTTTAGGGTAAAATAGCTAGGTAAATCTATGTAACTTGATTTTGAATAGTGGATTTAGATTGGTAAGTCTTAGACCTCATGGTTTTTTATCTCCACAATTTATGGGGTTTTCCATGTAAAAATCTTGTGCCTCATTACATATCTTTTTATTAGTGCTTATTGATTGATGATATTGATAACTTTATGATTGATTAGTTAGTTGGTTGTTGAGGTTGTTGGGTTGGTTATCTTGGTGGTTGTGGTGGTTATACCTACAACCAATTATTGTTTTCCTTAACATATCTCACTATATTTCTAATATTAATAATTATATTCTTTATCCCCAACTAATCACAGGGTACCTATTAAACATAAAAATCAAGTTTTTATCAATTGGGGTGAACTCCTTTTTGGATATCTTGAATATCCCTAAAATATCTTGGGATAAGTAAAATTGAATATAACATATAAATCTTTATTTAAATTTTTAAATCACTCATTCACCTCCTCTTCTAGGTGTTCCCTATTGGACTTTCGGTAGTTTTTCAAATGGTATCAAGTGCAATACCATTTTTCAATTTGTATTAGAGCAGGATAAATAACCGATTCTTTATCCTATTAATTAAAACTTGAATTTTTATTGATCATATTGTTTAAAAATCAAATTTTTATTGATCCTGTAAGTCTAATATGAAACAATAAAAAAATGGTTCTCCTTTGAATAGTCCACCCTATTTTGATGGGAATAATTACTCCCATCGGAAAGCACAAATGATGTTTTTCCTCAAAATGCAAGGCAAAAGAGTGTGGAACTCAGCTAAATATGGTTAGGGGCCACCATTAATCCTTAATTCTCAAGGAAGATCAATAAGTGAACTTAAACCTAAAAACAAATGGGACAAAGCCGACAATGAAGATAGTGAAGCCAATGCTAGGGCTTTATTTAGTATTTTTAATGGAGTTTGTCTAAATGAGTTTCACAAGATAGCTAATTGCAAACATGCAAAGGAAGCAAGGGATATTCTTTAAGCCACTCATGAAGGTACATCTTCTATAAAGATTTCTCAACTACAAATGCTTGCTACTAAGTTTGAGAATATTAGGATGCATGAAAATCAAACTTTTTCTTCCTTTTATTCTAAATTAAGTAATATTGTTAATTCATCATTTAACCTTGGAGAACCTATTCCAGATTCAAAAGTAGTTAGGAAAATATTGAGATCTCTTCTAGAGAGATTTAGAGCTAAAGTAACTGTCATAGAAGAGAGCAAGGACATTGATTCCATGAGACTTGATGAACTTGTAGGCTCCATTCAAACATATAAGATGACCCTACCTAGTTTCTAAAAGATTAAAGACTTTGTCTTCAAGGTTTTTAAGAATAAGGAGAAAGATCTTGCAATTCCATATGATATAACTAGTGATGAATTGGTCCATATGTCTAAAAGGATTAAAAAATCCATGAAATTTAATAAAAGATTCTACAAGAACCAAGAATCCAAAAAAAGAAAAAGACCTAATGAACAATCATTCAATGAGAAAAGAAAAGGTTCCTCCAAAGGTAAGAAAGTTTAATGCTTTAATTGTAGAGGTCTGGGACATTATGCTTAAGATTGTGCTAACTCCAAAGATGCCAAAAAGTCTATGCAAGCAACATGGAGTGATACTAATTCTGAAGAGAGTGTTTTCATAGCTTTTGAAGATGTAAGGTATGATCCCAATGACTTATTATCTTTTATTGCTTCTATAGAATTTGTGCATGATAGTGATTGTGATAGTGATGATAATGAGTTTACTAATGAACAAAGGGTTGAATTCTTGAGTAATCTTGTTGAGCATGAAACACTAATTAAGAGTTATATGCAAAATAATGATATCCTTGATGCTCATAAAAACAAGATTGATGTGTTGAATACTGAAAAGACTAATTTACTCGAGAAAAATTAGATTTCTTGAATCTAAGCATCATTCTCTCCTTGAGAAGAATAATGCCCTAACTCAAGAGATAAAAAATAATAAGCCTTCTTCATTTGTGAGTGAAAATTTTCACCTTGGAACTAAAGTACTTAATGAAATTCTTGATAAATGCAAAACGTATGGTGATAAAAGAGGTTTAGGGTACATTAATAAAGATGAAACTTCCTCTAGTGGAGAAACTGTGTTTGTCAAAGGTAAGGATGACACCCCTAACCAAGTAGAATCTCCTAAAAAGACATCGCTATGCACATATTGTAAGAAAAATGGACACTTTCAGTTTAGATGCTACACAAGGTTTCTAGAAAGGTTTGAAACTCAAATGAATAGACTTATGAATAACTTTAATTTCCTTAAAAATAACATCTTGAACAATAGGAAAGGGAATAAAACCAAATAGAAGCCTAGAAATTAATCTGGTTCCTCCAAGTCACCACTTAAGACTAAGTAAGTTTGGTTAAGAAAGGATAGCTCTAAATGTCAAGTTGTGTTCAATGCTCTTAAAGTCAAATCTCCTAGTGAGTGGTACCTTGATAGTGGATGATCTAGACACATGACATGAGACAAATCCTCTTTTACTTCTCTTAAAAATTATAATGGTGGGATTGTGTAGACCACCTTTTCAAGAGCCAAAGACGATTAGTTTTTTTTAAGGGATTTTTATAGCATTGGAAGGAGGTTGTCTCACCATCTGGGAGAGCTGGCAGCACCCTGGGCAAGTGGGGGACCCCTTCCCAACGCGTGAGACCAGCTACAAAGAGACATGGACGGCCATGCTGGTGGTCAGAGACGCCATGCTTGCTGAGTGGAGGAATAGTGGAGCTGGTAGTGGCTTGCTGAGGAATGGAGAAATAGGAGGAAACAGAGGAGGAAAAGAAGTAGAGGACCATGGGGAGCTGAGTTTGGAAACTATGGGAAGACAACTTGAAGGGAACGAGTGGAAGGGAGAAAGAACAGTGGTTTAGCAGCTCGACTTGTTTTGCTAGAGAGGAATATTTTCGGGTATGTTCCTTATCTATCTCTATTATTCTCCTGCTATTCGCTCTCCTCAGTTTGTTGTTGGGTATTATTTAGCTATTTTCGTGTGGATATCATGTGGCTACTTTTGTAGATCCCTAAGCATTCACTGGACTTGCTAGGACTGTATATCCCTCTGTTGTTTATGTGTTTGTGCTGAAAGAAATAATAAGAATCTGGTCCAACTTTGTTGTGTGATGTCTGAAGGTCACTCTCCTATCATTTGGTCTTAAATCCATTCTCTGCCATTAGCTGATAAGTCTATTAATAATTTGTGAGACCAGGTTTTGCTTAATACATTATCATTTCACCTATTCCTGCTCTGTTTTATTACTTTTTTCTTTATACTTCTTTGCTTTTGGTTCCTGTCTGTGGTGTGCTTTGGTTGGTGCATTTCTATCTGAGAGGAATATTTTCGGGAAGTGCAAGCTCTGATTACAGATGCTTAGCCTCCATGGAATACCCGAAGAGCATTTTGAGTAGCCTGGGCCGAGTTTAGTATCTTAGGTCATAGTTGGAAATAATAACTGAGTAGCTATGCTCTAGAATATCACAGAGCCTTTAAGGTATGGTCTGCAGAGGGTTTCGAAAGATGCATCGTGGCTGTTTCACCTATCTTGTGCCATTCGTTCACCATCTACTGTATCATCACTCTTATGTGGTGATCATCCCTGGATACACATGGAGGAGCTGAAAGTGGTGTGGAATCTACCGCCTATACACCTTCCAGAGTTTTGCCATCCGTAGGGATTTGCACTGCCCAATGCGCTCACTATTTCGAATATAGGCTGATACCAACAGAGGAGAAATATAAAGGAATACGTGAACGTATCTTGGAATAGCCTTCATATGCGTAGCAACTTGTGAGTGGCAGTCTGATATGTCATGGCCAATAGTCCAGATGTTGCAACCTGTGAGATTAATAAAGTTATACCTGATTACTACTCAAAAAGTGCTATTTGATAGCCTATAATTAATCCTTTTAAACACTTTTGAGTAGTAGTTTAGGCCTTTTAACTCAATTGGCATGTTAAGGATCCTTTAAAGCAATTTTAATCACTTTGTGTAAGTTTTGGTGTTTTTGTTAGTATTTTGATCACCAAAGCAAGTCAAGACTGAGGAGAACTATGAGGAATCGTGGACAAAGCTTAGAAGTCATTTGCCAAGAGTAAATCCGGATTGCAAGGAGAAAAAGCAAAGAGAAGCTGCCATTAAGCATATTCTTGATGACAGTCGTAGCAGCCATTTTTGGAGCACTTTCTGAAGTCCAAATGATGCATATTATATACCACTTCAAAGCTCCGGAAGTCAAAAATCCAATGCTTCAAACGGTGCACAATTCGGAGTTGAAACAAAGAAGTTGCAGCCGTTACAAGCCAGTCACTCCGAGCTGAAGGAGGCATTTTGCAAAGTGCTGCGAAATCACCCTTTTGTTGCGAAGTGATTTCGCAGCCTTTTTGAATAGTGTGATGTTTCTCCTTCTGACGATGCACGATTTGTGCCGCGAGAAGGAAGCTTGGGACCTCAAGGTGGAAGCCAACTTCGCAGCCCTCTTGGGTGTCTGCGAAATTTTGCAGACACCATTTTTCTCCTGCGAAATGGTTCCTGAAGCCTCTCGATATTTGCTACCGACATTGGGAGATATTTTCTATTAGATTTTTGTTGTCTAAATCCCAAAATACTCCTTGTAAACCTCCAATTACAAGATTCCTTAGCTTTTAAGTTAGTAAAAAGACTAAATATCTTTGTAACAATTAGTTTTATATTATGTTCATATATATACCTCTCGGGAGCCTGTTCTCGCAGAGGAGTTCTTTCTGTAAAAAAGTTTGGTAAGCAAGTAAAGTTCATTTCTTTCTACTGCCCTACCTTCTCACTTTGTATTTTTATTTTTATACTAAGTTATGAACTCTCTGAGGAGTTTTCCCCAGAGAATGAGTAACTAAACCTCTAATTCCTTGGAGCTAAGGTTGCCGGGGAAGGTTCCAAGTGCAAGAATGCAAAGCTCTGTGGTTTTAGCTAGTAATGAAGAGGAACTGAAATCCTTTAGTGATTTCCATGTTTTTAGTTAACTTAAAACACTTTGGAGTCACCTGGGCCAACACTTGGTAAGGCAAGTGATTTCCAACCATGGAAATGCACTAGTTTACCCCTTGCGAGCCTCTGGTAGGTGACTTAAGGGTAGGATTTTCTGGAATAGCCAACACTTGGTAAGCTTTTGGACTCCTAGGAGACATCCATTAGTTATCTCTTGCGAGCTTTTGACGGGTAATCCAAGGTTAAGGATCACCTTGAATGGTTAAGGCTTAGTGAGAGGTTTAAACCATTGCAAGTTGCATCAGTGAGAGAATTAAAGTGAAATCTAATTGAAGGATGAATCTGTACATCACCGGTTAGAGAATTGACTATATGTTGAATCTCTAACGCAAGGATATGAACCATCTGACCTGAGCTATGTCTTTTGCATGAGGAACCACCCCAGTGAACCTAACTCTTCAAGGAATATTTTTCTTCCTAAGTTATTCCAAACTTTTGTTATGTTAGTTAGTTTAAGTCTAAACCTTCACCAACCAAAGTTTATGTTTTTACTTCTTAAGCTAACCATGAAATGAAACAAGACCAATTCACTTGGAATTGGTATCATTGATATCTTGTTAACCTTTCCCAGTGGACGATCCTAGAGCCACTATACTATAGTAGCTTTTTATTTGCTACCCTAGTGTATGGTGTTATAGGTATAAATTTTGTTGATCACTCCCTCAATCAAGGAGCACCAGCTGGACACGAATCAGCTGAGACACCAATTGGGCACAAATCAATACCCACTCCTCATTCCACTGTAGTGAGTGATGTCATCCATGCTGATTTGAGTGTATCACTGATGCTGATGAGTTGAGAATTCATCTTCGCCTCCTATTGACGCAAGCAAAACCCCAGCATTGTATTTGAAACTGGGGATACACGTGGGCAGCCCACAATCAGCTCCACGGTGCATTCCCCCGAAGTCTTGCTCACAAGAAAATCGTCCTCAGCATCTCTGAACTCATTGTCATTTGGTGCCGCTGCTGTCATTGTAATTGGTGTGATTGCTGTTGATGCCTCGCGTACCTGACGATCCACGTAGTTGCCAAATGGATGGACACGCGATCTCAACCCACAAAGGTTCTTGATTCAGTCGTTATACCTGCAAAAGGCATCCGGACAGGGTGTTCGGACGCACCCTCCGATGGTTTTGTTAGCCATGGTTAGAGAGAGAGATATAAATCAGTTGACCTTTTACTAGGTACCAGGAGATTACCTTCCTCTTCGTGTGAAGGTTTATATATAGTTCCAGGAGTATTGTTCCTCTCATTAATGGTGGGGAGATATTTTATGTTGTCATGATGACATTAGGTGGCCGCAGGGCCATCATCACCCTACGGGCGGCTGACAGAGATCGTGGTAGGTGATGCGGCTGTCAGAGATCGTGGGAAGTGATCATGTAGAATGATCGTGGGAAGTGACTTGTTGTCACCTTAACTCGTCCTTTCACTCTACAGGTGATGGGACGTGGGCCATGGCTGGTTGTTGCGATAACGTGTAAGACTTGCTTATTTCAGTCAATGATTCGGACAATCATATCCGGATGACTCGTGTTCGTCATCCGGATGTATTGTGGAAGCCGTCCGGATGCTTATGCTTTATAAGCGTCGTTTGCTCTTCCTTGAGGCAGTCCGGATAGGAGAAGTGCGCCATGTGTGCTCTTAGAGAAATCCGGATGATGGCGATCCGGCTGATAATGCGTGCCACGTGTCACTGTGAGATGCGTGCCACGTGTTTCTCGGAGGGAGGGGTCCCTACAATTGCTATCACCGTTCTTATTCTCCGCGTCTGATCTTCTGCATCTCGTTCTGCAGCAGCTCTTGCATTATCTGGTGGTGATGACCACAGTCATTCCCCTACTACAGATGCCAACTCTAGCAAACTTGTCATGTTTTCAGGTGATGCTGACTTCAGCATGGGAGCACACGTTCTGCTCAACAAGGATTGTGAGCTCGAGTAAGGAGGCCCGACACCCTCCCACTCCGAAGCAGCGACACTCAGGTAGAGAAGAAGGAGGTTGGCCATAATGGCTTCCACGCCGGTGCAACCACAGTTCATTGCAAGCACTGGGAATAGAAGTTTATCAAATGTACCACTCATCGAGAATCCTGACTCTAATAAGATTGTTGTGCCTGATAGGAAAAGCTGGAAAAACTTATTCGCATATATGGGTCTTGCGGCCAAAGCATTCCTATAGAGACCCAGTTTCTGATTGTTGAGGGGCTAAATGGCTCTCATTTTTGGCAAGGGAAGTGAGAAAGGAGCAGGTCAATCCACTCTGCATGCCACTTCCTCACCCATTCTATTCATTCGTCATTCCCCATGCACGTCACTACCTAGATGCCCCACTCACCCATATTTCATATCCATTGAATCCACGTTTCCTCATCACCCGTGGCCCTCACAAAACCCATACCTATCTCCTGTACCGCGCATCCTTCACCATCCACCTCTTACCCACTTATCTCTCTAACATCACATACCCATTTCCCAAATATCCATCAAACTCACCCTTCATCCCTCTATCTTCCCTACTCATCTTCATACCCATTTCCATGTGTATACTTATCACCCGTCTTCTATATCCTCATGCACATCACCACTTCTCATCCCTCCACCCCACGTGCCATTTTTCAACCACCCATCATGGGACCCGTTCCCTCTACCTCCCCGCATGGCCACCTCAACCATTATATCCACTTCTCCTCATGTCGTTCATCCCCCCACCCGTTCATTGTCATCATTTCCGCATGCATGAAAGCCCCATGCAAACCCGACCATCCTTCCACTCCATTTTCTTCATACCCAACTTTCTCTCTCTAATATTTTCATGCCCATCACAACCCCAAACCCACCGAATCGGTTGAGGTCATACCTTCTGCACCTGATGAGCTCAAGCGTACCAATTTCCTTTATCTGGAACCTTAACTAACTCTCTTTGGGCTTGAGAGTTCCAGCTATGGCCATGTCGTGGCACTTTAAGATGCCCGGATTCGAGTTTAAGCAGTCATGAAGGACTCCCTACAAGCTGACTATATTACCTAATACCGGTTTTGTTACTCCGATCTGTGGGCATAGTTTGTTTTCGAGAACGTTCCATACACTCGAAATAATATCGGTGCCTCCTAAGCCACTACTTTTGAATCAATACCTAGAGTTGGATCTTAGTATCGTCATGCTTGGCTGTTAATATTGGTCCTAGAGTCGCACATTGATCAGTTTCTTTTATCAAATTCCCGGAAAGAGCATATATTCCAAAGCCATTCTTAAGGGCGCATGTGGAATGAATAGTGAGGCAAATTTTTCAGGTCTCGGTCAAAGTAAAATAATGGGGCAGCTGCATGGATGGATGATAGCTCCTTGATAAAATTCAAGAAGAACCTAAAAAATTGCTTGTTGTCATTATGTCGGCCGATGCTAACGAGAATACCATGGGAATGAAAGGGAAAGAATTAGCTGCTGTCAAGATCAATGCAGCCGACATTGATATCATTGCAAATGATCGCATGTGGGCAAGATCCTATTGTTGTTCGGTGGGGTCTTCGGCTTCTGATGATGATCCATTTTCTAAGTGCGGGTATGGTGTCACCATTGTGGAAACTGATGTGAGTTATTATGATGGATGATATTTCAAGGAAGATCGTTATGATAATGAATGTGGCAATGCGGAGAATGGTGAGATTATCAAACATGCTCTTCAAGAAGAACTATCACGACTTGCTGTTGACGAAGCAGCTAGATTTTCACATGAAGTGGCAGAGGATTTGTCACGACCCAAATTCTGGGCGACCCAAAAATTTGACCCGTGACCCCAGGTCAAAGGTTTGACCCTAAGGGTTCCTCCTATTCCACGTTGGCAGTCAACCAAAACACTCTGGATATTTTTTTTATACATCCCACTAGAATTCTCATAAACTACAATATCCCAAAACTACTCAAAACAACAAGATTAAATAAATATTCATTATAGTCCAAAATAAAAGTTCACAATTAACAACTTAATCAAATAAAGCTTCATAACAAATCCATGAGTCATAATTACTAAAACAAATCCCAAAATCCAAAAAGAAACACAATAACAAAAATGCCACGCTCCACTAGGCCGCTCCAGCAGCATCCTGAAGTCCTCCCTACCCCACCTGTGGATTCTCAGGAGAGATATCTGCATCTAAAAAGGTGTAACAAGGAAGGGGTGAACATTTCCACATTGCTCAGTAGGGTGCCTAACACCAAGGGGTTAAGGGGATTACTAAGTTTCAAAGAATGCGAAAAAGACACTTCAACACAAAATGAACAATTCAACAGTAACAATCAATCACATAGTTTAATATATAATCTTATACACAAGTTCACAATATTCAACAATTACATTAATGCACATGAATGTGTGACACACAGTCATACAATGCACTATTGTTCTCGGGCTTTCACCGAAGGATACGAGTCCGCACCCAAATACACTCCCCATTCGGAGTCTTCCCAGGGTAACTTTTGGGTCTTTCACCCTAGGGATCTCTCTCCCTTTCTTAATTCGCCCCACACGGGCTTCCACTTCTCATCTCTATTTCATTTTTTTTCCATTTCATACACTTTTCACAATCTTCATAATTTTATTTATTTATTTTTTTCACATAACCATGATGCAAATGAATGCCACAATTCCAATGTTCCTCAATAATTCAACAATCTCAACATTCCCCAATAATCCAATAAAATAATTTCACACATTACAATTTCCGATAATATCCCAAATAAATATTCAAAAAATTGCATATCAAAAATCTTGAGATTTTACCACACTTACAAAATTTTTCAACCATTATAATAATTTCTAATATCCAAAATTAACTAACTATTTACCCTAAAATTTTTGAAAATATTCTAACCAATGCCTAAAAATTCACAAATCATTATATTTGAAATTTAACCCAAATTTTGGAATTTTCCAACCCATCTAATAATTTTTTTACATTTCAAAACAATTAATTATCAATCAAAATCAATTTCCCGAAATTCCAAAAATTCCAAACAAATTCCAAATATTCTAGAAAAATTCATACAACACCTATAATTCCTAATTAACTCAAAATGACAATATCTACAATTTTTTTTCAAGGGAAAAACATAAAAATTTAAGTTTTAGGGTTAGGGTCCCCTACCTCAGATCTGAAAATTTGGTCGTTAAAAAAAAAAAATCAGCCACCGAAGGCTTGTTCCTCTAGTCGAATAGAGTACTTCCTCCGAATTTGGGCCGAAACGGAGATCGTTTGGCCGTCCAAACGGCCGGTCAAAAATCCGGCGAGTGCCCTAATTCCACAGTAGCCTTTCTCTCTCTCACTGCTCCCGCGTGCGTGCTGCCAGTTTTCCCACTTCTCCTCTTTTTTCCTTTTTTTTTTTAACAGGCCACTTCACATGGCAGCCACTTAAGCCCATATGCAAGCCCAACTCAATTCCTTTCTTTTTAACAACAAAGGCTTCCTACCACCAGCCCATATCTAAGCCCAATCCATTTCATATATATATATATATATATATATATATTTCTTTTGCAACCCATTACCTTAACAACCAATATTCAAAGCCCATTGAATATATTTATTTTATTTCTTTTATTTTCTTTTCTTTTGTTTATTCTAATTATTTTATTTGATTTCCAATTCATTTTTTTTTCATTTTAACACACAATTTTATTTATTAACACCAATTAAAAACTAATTTTCTCAATATTATTATTCATCAATTTAATTTAATTTTTCTTAATTAATTCTAATTAATCTTAATTTATTTATTTTTTTCATTTTCGTTTTCGTTTTTCGTTCCCTGAAATTTCAAATTTCTAAAATCCTAAGAAATTTTCTATCCTAAGGCTGACATGGCATAAAATTTCAACTCGTTTAATTGACCGACACAATAAAACGAAATTCACCAATCCGAGATTGACACGTGTTCTCTAAACACTTTTCTTTTTGACTTTTCAACCATCACACAAAATAAGACTTTTTAAACTAAAATTGCTAACGTGGCATAAAATACTCGGTCATTACAGGATTTGCAAGTATCTATTCCTCCAAAAGGATGGCCCGATCAATCTATGGAAAATTATGGATTCGGGCATGAGAGCGGCCAGGAAGATATAGATGGTATGGGACTTTCCAGTTCATGTTCTAGTCCTGACGAAAAGTCACACAATGGGGAGGGTTGGTTATATTCTCTAGATCTGACAGATGAGCATGCACTCGATGTTGAAGTAGGCAAAATATTGAATTAGATGGTTCCTATTCCTCATGTTCCCACAGCTTATGGTGATTATTTAGAGAAGATGTCCAAGTTTGGAGCATGAGGTGATCATGTCACTCCGCGGGGCCACCCTTGGCCCGCACCCCCAACGACCACCTCCATTTTATTCTTATATATATATATATATATATATATATTGGTTTATTTATTCATTTATTCAAATTCTTCATCTTCGATACCAGGGTTAACTTTTCATATCCCAATCTTTACATTCATTCATTTAATCTTCATCATTTCGGTCATTGTTATTATTTTACTTATTCGTTTATTCACTTTTCCAACTTCCATCTCCGAACAATTCTTCAAAATTTCAGTTTCAAAATTTGATTTCCCGTCTCAAGAAAAATTCCACTATTCACATTCATTTGTTTAATGATTATTTTCGTTATTATTATTATTATTCTATTTATTCATTCATTAATTTATTTTAAAATTCCATCTTTAAACAATTTTTCAGTATCCCGACTTCCAAATTTAATTTCTCATTCCAAAAATTCTAATATTCACGTTCATTTCTTTAATTATTTATTTCCTTTATTATTATTATTCTATTCTATTTATTTATTTTAAAAAAAAAAATTCCATCTTCAAATAATTCTTTAAAATTTCGATTTCCAAATTTAGTTCTCTAAAACTCCAATCTTCCAATAATCTTCGAGTTTCCCATTTTTCAAATAAACCTCAAATATCCAATTTTCTCTCAAAAGTTTTAATTCCGCTCTGGTTTTCAAACGATCTTTTGCTCCTCTCGATTTCAATAAGCATGAAATTTTTTTCATAATTCCAGAATAATGGAATCCGTGAAATTAATTCATGCAAAATAAAACGGGCTTTGGTGGGGGCCCCACATATATGTTTTCGATGATTGATTGATTAATTGATTGATTTGATTATCATACGTGATTGATTTATTCTACTCTATGACATGCATGAGATTATCCTTTAATTATGGACTAACCTCATTTCTTGATAGCGCATGGTGGCTCGTTGCCTAGGTATGTACCCATTTTTCATTTTGATCAGTGTCTATGCGTTTTCTAGTTTCTACGTGTGCATGATTTATTCTGGATATTCATTGATTTACTCATCGATTGCCACGTCAGCTTCATTTTATTAGTAGAGACCCGACTTTAGGGACTTAGAGGGGTGTTACGGTCTTTACCATACCCTCCCGATAAGTAGCCTGACCCCCGAGCCTGATTCGGTTTTTTTTGTAGATCACCTTTTCCAAATAAGGAGTCGTGCTTAGGGTTTTCTTTCTTATTTTGTTTGCCCTTTTAAAATAAAACAAAAATAAGTAGCGACTCCAAGTCATTATTTTAATAAATAAAATCATTTTTCAAATAAAAATCGAGCTTGCCATCGAGTGGGAACACATGAGCCGAAATGCGGGGTCCACAAAATGGCGACTCCACTGGGGATGAATTTAGAGGGTTAAGTTTGAACTTAAGATGAAGCAAACATGGCATTTGATGAGTCGATCAGTGAGTACCTATCTCTTGATTGCACATTGGGAGCTTCGATGCATGTTTGGATATTGTGTTGAGACATTGATATGATTGAATATTTTGATTGAGACTTAGGATGTCGCTTTTTCTATGCTTCATTGTTATATAGGTTTGGTACATTGACATGCCGATTATCATAGATTGCTCATCTTGTTTTGCTTGGTATAGGGATTCTGTTTCTTCCTGATTATTCTGCTCACTTCACATGCATAGACTCACTATTATATATCGTTTGACTTGCTGTGTTGTTTTCTCTGGCTTGCATACTATCTTGATCGTCTTTTGAGCATGATGTCTATATCGTTATTCGTCCTGATCGTCATAGCTTTTGTGGGGACATGAGTGATATATCCTATATTCTGCTTGATTGTATGTTGCATGACTACCCTTTTTCTGCTTGATTGCATGTCGTTTGTCTCTATGGGCCGCACATCTATCCCCCTACCTCCAACTCTCTTGGTTTCGGTCATTCCTTTCATCTCGGTTCTCACTATTGCAAGTGTGAGATCTTCTGTGTGCTTGCTCTCTGATCGAGCCGAAGATTAGGAGTAGGGTCTAGCGACGGGCTATATCGATGCACAGGAGCATTCTGGAGGAGAGTGACACTTTGATGTCGATTGGAGTCCGATCATTGAAGACCTGTATAGCCCAGAGCTAAGATTCATGGATATTTGTGTGGCCAGTGTGTTCCTTTTCCCGTTTTAGCTTCTTAGGGTTATCAGATGCACCCACACCATTCACTATGCACTTTAGTTGGCCATTGAGCGTTGAGAGTTTGAGAAGTTTCACCATAGGAAACCCCCTGGGATGTCGAGGTAGTGCATGTGTGGAGGTGATGACCACCTTGCATGGAAGCGCCCCGTCTCTTCGGAGGCGTGCAGAGGGTTGCGTACCACCGGAGGGTAAGATCACTTTTGCTAGGGATCTTTTAAAGTCCCCCTATCTCCTTTTAGAGCTGCCTCGACTTTGTAGGTTAAACCTTAGACATTTCAATCAGAATTTTCCTTCCCGAACACGTGGGTGCATCTGTGGGCCTTCAGAGCTGGTCTAGTAGTGACAGGTTTAGTTACCTTCGTAGTAGTCTCTTATATATCTACTCAGGACTGGATATTAGTTTGATTGCTTCCGGGCTACCTTTCGACACATTTGATAGACATTCTTTGTGAAGTTTCCCTTACCCCGCATCTTATCTAGTATTTCCACTGTTGTAGGAGTATCGATACGTTCAGTCTGGGTTCGACTTCTTGGATCAGAGTTGGGGGTAGATTGATTAGGGCATCGGACCAGTCAGACCAGAGATCAGATCAGAGAGATATGGATTCACAGATAGTTACTGTCGATTAGTTTACTGAGGTCATAGCTTCGATTCAGGAGGCTATAGTTAGCCTCGGCCGGTGGATAGATGGGCAGTAGGCTTAGCAGGTCCCGCCTTAGGATGGCGCCCAGTATGACCCTACAATGCCACCACCCCCTCCACCCAGTCAGTCAGCACCACAGGCCATGTCGTTCACTCTGCATAGTCAGACTGAGGTTACCCCGCCTCCCGTCACCGTGCCTACCCCGACCTCAGAGGACCCGCATGCTCGCATGGATAGGCTTGAGCAGGGGTTGAGGCAGTTGAGGACTTCAGACAGAGCCATTACTTGGGAGGATTTTGATGGAGCACCAGTGGCCAGTTTACCGGCCAAGTTCAGGATGCTAGAGATCGAGCGATACACAGGGATTGGGTGCCCCTGCATCCATTTGAGGCATTACAGTACGATCATGAGGGCTCATGGATTGGATAGGGCTCAGATGATTATGCTTTTCCCCATGTCCTTGGGTGGCGCTGCACAACGTTGGTTTGCTTCTTTGGATGTATCACGTCGTCGGACTTGGGATGATTTGGCCCAAGAGTTCTTGAGACAATATGCATTTAATGTTGTCGTTGACGTATCGAGGAGAGAGCTCGAGGCTCTTAGGCAGAGATCAAACGAGTCAGTTTCTTCATTCATTTCCCGCTGGCGCGGGAAGATTGCCGAGATCATTGACAGGCCTCTAGAGAGGGATCAAATACAAATGGTTTTGAGGATCCTACAGCCTAGGATCGCCAGGCACGTGGTCGGGGTACCGTTCGCATATTTTGGTCCATTGGTTCTGGCTTTATACGATGTCGAGGATGACATCTAGAGAGGATTGTGGACAGATTCTTCCCCTAGCGATATTAAGGGGAAGAAGCCCTTTGTAAGACAGAGGTCAGTGGATGTGAGCGCCATTGGTTCTCCAGTTAGAGGCCTCTCAGGCGCCATCAGCCGATCCCACAGCTTTCTGAGCCTCATTCTTCCTATGCACCTCATCAGTACAGGGCATGGGCACCTCGTCTAGCTTATGATCAGACATACATGCCGTAGACTTTGGCTTTGCCTTATTATGCCTCCCAAGGCATTGAGAGACCCCCGGTTTCCTACACGGCCACAGGACAGCCGTGCTATGCTGCTCAGTTCACTGCGAAACCCATAGCGCCTTACCCCCAACCCAAAGCTCAACAGACTTCTGCTTCATTTGCTTTGAGGACACATAGGCAGTTCTCGCAGTTAGGCATGCCATTGAGCCAAGCTCTTCGAAAGCTTATAGAGGCAGGGTTGTTGATTGCTCTTGCTCCTAGGCCGCCACCTCAGCCGATTCCACCTCAGTTCAGGATGGATTTGCACTATGCATACCATCAGGGACCTGGACACGAGACCAATCGATGCACCGCTTTGAGGCATGCCGTCCAGGATTTGATCAACCAGGGTTTGGTACACTTGGGTCAGCCGAGTGTGACCACAAACCCATTACCGACCCACACCACGCATGCAGTCCCTTCACCAGCCGATGGTATTCATTTCTTGGACTTCGATGAGATCGACGACCATGTCCACATGTTGAGTGAGGACGATTCAGACCTAGAGCCCATCATGCCAGATGTGATTTATGAGATGAGTGGGGTGACTCTAGGGCCTCGGATGCCTGCTCCATTCCGTTTAGTTCCCGAGGCGGCGTCGATGCAGGCTGCCACTATTGAGCATTGATTTTGCCACATTACAGCGTCCTGATGCCTTTCATCTTGATCCCGGATGTTGAGGAGGTTCAAGCTTCATGTGTTGATGATTCTCAGACTCTGGATGTTCAGTATATTCTTCGAGGAGGTACTTCTAGAATGCTTGTTCAATAAGTCAAGGGTCATTCAAGGGGCGATTGAGGTCTAGCGGTCACCTGTCATGTATTGAGTTCTAAGGGCTAGTGAACCGGTCAAACCAGAGCTCGACTAGATGAACCCCCAATGGCTAGTTTAGCTTTTTACTATAAAAAGGCTTCAATCTTCATTGTTTCAAGAGATTAACTTTCCAAAACATTTGTTGAATATATTTTAGCCTTGGGAGAGTGTTTTTTACTGCACCATTGTTCTAAAACTTGTATATCATTAGTACACATTTCAGTCCTAGTTTTCTTATACATTTGAGCCTAAAGTTTTGTACTATGATTTTGTGAAATTATTTCTTATCTTCATTTGTAAATCTTTGAGAGGAATAATCTAAATGTGAGGTATCACTTTGGGCCGACATAATCTAAATGAGAGGAATATTTTCTCGTGTAAATTCCTTTTGTAACCTTGTATTCAGCCGACATAAGGCTTTATCTTGTAATTTTGCTATATATAGAGGTGCACAACGCCTCCAAAAGATATTGGGGGATCGATCCTCTGTACATTAACTTAGAAATATATAAAGCTTTGTTTTTCTCTCTTCTCCTGTTCTTCCCCATTTCTATTTTCTTAGTAGCCAAACAGCCTCTGAGGGCTTTTCCTCAGAGGATGATTGGCTAAAACTTTTAGTTTCTCAAAGTATGGATGTTATGTGATGGCTTGGATGCAATCCCATGGAAATTTCTCGCACCTGGAAGGTAAGGTAGTCGTTTTTCATTAATGGTTCATTAATGCAAAGTTTGGTTTTTATTTCCTTTGGACAACTTCCAACGACCAATACTTGATAAGCTTTTGGATTTCTATCCATTAGTTATCTCCTACGAACTATTGGAAGGTGAGGTTTTCAATTCCAAGTTTTGCATTAATCCGTTAGAACCAATTTCAATGGCCATTGAAAGGTGAGTTTATCACCTGGAATGACTTTGAGTTGCCAATATTTGGTAAGCTTTTGGCTTTAGACCATTAGTTATCTCTTACGTGCCATTCAAAGGAAGTCTAAGGTGAATAACCATTGATGAAATTCAGTACCATCTATTTTGCCATTTTAAAGGATTAAAACATGATTTGCTAAATCCATACCGGTTCGGGAAGCAAGCATCACCATAGTTGCAACCCCAATGCGAGGAGCCTATCCTGAGATTTCCAATTTGCATAAGAGCCAGAGCATAGCTATCCTATCTTTGAGAAACTTGTTTTTACACCCTTTCATTTTAGTCTTTAATGTTAGCTTAGATTAGTTTAAATCTTTCTAAACATTTACATCTTCTTTTAAAGCTAACATCCATAAGAAAATCACCTATTTTCCTAATTTGAATATCACTAGTGTTTGCGAAAACCCTTCCTAGTGAACGATCCTAGAACCACTATGCTATAGTAGCTTGGCTACTTTAGTAATAGTATTAAAGGTATAAATTTTGTTGATACGCCTTTAAAGCTAAGCTACCATGAGTCGCATCAAATGGCGCCGTTGCCAGGGAAGGTGCCACAAGCACAATGAAGCAACCATTAAGGGTAACTTGTGATCTTCATCACAAGTTTGGTGAGTTTTCTTATGATTTTTTTTTTTAGTTTAGTTTTTATTTAGTTAAATTTTTTATTCTCTTTTCTTTTATTTTGTTTTTAATTCAATTTGTGCATTCCTTGTTGGATTCGAGACCAAGAGGGAACCCTGGTACAAGTTGAAGAAAAGAGCCTTAGTTGAATATCATTTTTTTTTAGAAATGGAAATTCCACATGAAGATCAAAGCTCTCATTATGATCATGAGTAGGAAAAATTTGCCCATGAGGGATCGGATTGAATTAGGGAAAAGGCAAGTTCAACAAAGCCAATGGGGTAGTAAGTATGCTTTGAATGAAGACATGAGCATGAAGGAAAAGCTAGCATCTATGGCTAGAAGGATAGAGGAGTTTGAATTGAGGAATGTGCATACTGAAGCACAACCACAAGCCATGCCAACTTCATTTGAGTATATAAACCATCCCAACCTTACAAGCTAACCTCAACATCAACCGAAGGAAAAATTCGCATACCTATCCATGAGGGATCAGATTGAATTAGGGAAAAGGCAAGTTCAACAAAGCCAATGGGGTAGTAAGTATGCTTTGAATGGAGATGATTCATATGAGCATACGGTAGGGGAGTGCCCTACCATTCCAACTATGAGAGACATGTGCGGTTACCAAAGCTCCTACACCTCAAGTTGGAATAACCATCCCAACCTTACAACCCAACCTCAACCTCAACCATCAATGAGTACATCTTCATTGGAGCAAGCCATTTTGAAGATAAGCAAAAAGTCATGGAGGACTTTTGTAGGTGAGCAACAAAAGATTAACTCTCATCTTAATGAAAAGATTGATAATTTGGAGAGTTCAATAAATGTAAGAATGGAGGGGGTTTATAATGATCTATCACTAAGGATAGAAAAAGTTCAAGACTCCATTGAGAAGCTCACCAATCTCGACATAGCAAGGGGGAAAAGGAAGCTTCCTCCTCAACCCCACCATAACCTTTCAAGGAACCAATGCAAAAAGATCAAGGAAAGTGTTGAAGATCGACACTTTGGTGGGGGATTGCTATGACAACTCTATGGACCAACCTTCCATTGAAAATCATAAGGTTCAAGATGATAAAGGGTTACCTGAACCCTTTAAAGCATCCACTTCTCCAGGGAAGAGAAGAGAAACGAATTCCCTTGGACCAAATGGGAAGGATGCCAATTTTGTTTTGGGATCCAGGGGGGAATTCAGCATGAAGTGGGTGTGTGAGTGAGGATGAGCTAAATAGTTCATCTTCTTTTTGGGGTACATGCTATCAGCTTCATTTAAATTCTATCATTTCTTTAAATTTATGCATGTTTTAGTTTGAATTCTTAGCTTTAATTTAGTTTTAATATGTTTTTAAGATGAGTTTTGAAGTGTTCATGCAGGTATGATGCTTGCAAAAATCGAAATGGAGGTGAAACAGAGGAAACAAGGGAGCCAAAATGCATAAGCAAAGCTCTCAGTGGAATTTCGCACCATGAACACACTCAGTGCGAATTTTTCGCACATTGACAGTGCATGGTGCGAAAAGGAATTTCTATACATTTTGGAAAGCCAAGCCTCCTGGGATGCTATCTTCGCACCTCAATTACCAGTGCGAAAACTTTCGCACCTTGTTTATCTTGTGCGAATGATTTTCAAGTTAATTTCTAAAAAACAAAGCTCTCGAGAAGGCCTTTTTCTTGAATTCCATGTTTTTCCAAGTTTAAAAATTCATGAATGCATTTCCAAACCTTTTGTTTTCAAATCCAAACCCAATTTCTTCCAAAAACAAACACCATTCTAAGCCAAAAATACTATTCACCTTCTTCCACAACCTCCATAGCCGTACACCACCATTCTTAATTCTCCACCCTTCACCAATTTTCTAGTTTCTCCCCATTAGAAAACTTCCCCTTCATCCATTCTAAGCCTTAGGAACCCAATTTTAGAAATCCCATCCATCCAAAACTTTTTAAAAATCGAATTTCAAAACCATTCCATGCATGGCCGTCCACTTTGATTTTCATTTTCCATCATTTAATTTTTGTTTTTCATCATTTTAAAAACTACCCAAACACCTTAGGAATCTTGTTTAGAGCCTAACCATACCTTTTAAAAAACCATTTTTGAATTTTTTCCCAAAACTTGGAAAACACATAGTCGGGCTTCAAAGGAGGTGAACAGTGACTGTGCCAATTTTGGCACTCACTATTCACTCCTCCTTTGTTTTCCCCTGTTTTAGCCAAAAATCTCCAATTTTAACACCCCTACAAGCTACATTCAAATGTCATTGCAACTTATATGAGTATACCATCATGGCATGGACCCTTTGAGCCTTGTCCTCAGCTGCTCAAAGTGGGGCCCACTCATCATTTTTGTAAATATTTAGTATAAATTCCTCTCTCATTCAATTTTTGAATTTTGAAACAGGTGGTTCAACCTTCTCAACTCCAAGTCCACATCACATGAGGTACCACTTCCTTCCTCCTTATTTTCGATTCAAACATTGAGGACAATGTTCATCTCGGTTGGAGGAGAGATGAGGAAGTAAGTATTAGTTTAAAATTTTTCACATATTAGTTAATAGCTACTTTTGTTAAATTTAAAATTTTGCTAAACCCATGGATATAAGATTAACTCAGAAATTAAATAAGAGTAAGTCGATTTCAACTGATTACGAGTCTCAGAGTGTATTCTCTCTCTAAAGTTAATGATGTGAAACTCCATTCAATGCAAACTTATCTCTTCCACCTAGCTAACTTCGCAACACAGATACATAAATCTGGTTATAAATGTAAACATCCACTCTAACTGAGAAACATCATACATTGAGAACCCTAACCTCTCCTAATATTTCGACACCTCATAAAGACCAACGAGCTTTGAAAAGATAGAAAAGAAAAAAAGAAAAAAAAAAATATATAAGATACCAACTCTTTGCTGCCTGAAAACTAAGACATCGGTCCCGATGGGTGGCGAAGCCTTTAAAGCCTGTGCCCTAAGCATACTGTTGGAGTCAACCGAGCCTCTCTTGTACATGGTGAAATTGGTTAAGTTTATAAGCGAAAAGAAGTGAATAAGAGCGTCCTAGCCACTCAAGAAATGGTTAATTTTGCTAAGCTTAAAGAAAGACTGAAAGTTGGGGGAGATAATACTATCAACTATAACTCGGAAGCATCACATAACACTAGCTTGTTAGGAAGAATTGAATTGAAATCTTTTGAAAAAGTGAAATTCGTTTTATGCTTAAACTTGCAAAATCCATTTTACCTATACAATAAATGCTTGACAACCTATAATAGGTGAGTTCACATCTATTGATCCATTGATGTCCACATGCCCACTCATATCATGTTTTGGAAGTGGATTGCATGATCCTTTATGTAAGGTATATAGACTTAGTTTTATTCCCTCCTTGCAGGGACTAGCAAGAAGTCGTGTGGGGGATATACAAAAGTGCTATTTGTAGACCTAATTAAAGGTGTAAGCACCTGAGAAGTAACATATCACGTAACCATAATTTCATGTACAGGTCCTAAATGGTTAACATTTGGGCAAGTACAGTTTTATCAGCTATGAATCAATCAAGCATCAAAATATGGAGGAGATACTTGACATAGTTTGAAGAAAAAGGATTTGAATTTATAGCTGAAGTCAAGGAACACAGCATAAAACAAGGAAAGCCTCCAAGCAAGCAAATACCTGCCCAAAATGCAAATCCAAGGAAAAAGCAACCCTCAAATGGCCAAGGTGAATTACTCATGAGCGAAAATATGCACTTCGCATCATGAGGAATCAAACCTGCCAAAAAACTTGCAATAAACCTATTACTGCCAATTCTCGTTTCCACACACCACCACCGATTCCCAGATATTTGAGCTGTATTTCTCTGTAACCACCTTTGATACTTGATCGAGCCGACATAAAGCTTAGCTTGAATGGCAATAATTGAGGTGCACAACGCTCCAAAGATATAGGGTACGACCTCGTACATAAACAGAAATATATAAAGCCTGTTGTTCTCTCTCCTTTCCCCACTATTTTAGTAGCCAACAAGCTCTGAGGGTTTCTAAGAGAGAGGCTAAAACTTTAGTTTTCCCAAAGTAGGATGTATGAATGGCTTGGATGCAATCCCATGGAAATCTCCACCTGAAGGTAAGGTAGTCGTTTCATTATGGTGTCATGAATGCAAAGTTCGGTTTTATTTCCTTGACCAACCCAACGCCAATACTTGATAAGCTTGAATTTCTATCCATTAGTTACTCTCTACGAACTATTGAAGTGAGGTTCAAATCCAATTGCATTATATCGTAGAACCAATTTCAATGCCATTGAAAAGGTGAGTTTATCACCTGGCATGACTTGAGTGGCCAATATTGGTAACTTTTGGCTTAGACCATTATTACTCTTACGTGCAATTCAAAAGGAAGCTAAGGTGAAATAACCGATGAAATTCACTACCACGTTTCTGCCATTTAAAGGATTAAATTGATTCTCAAATCCATAGACGGTTCGGGAACAACATCACCATAGTGCAACCCCAAACGCGAGAGCCTAATCCGAGATTCCAATTGCATAAAGCCCAGAGAAATAGCACCACTGTGAAACTTTACAAACCCTTTCATTTAGTCTTTATGTTCTATAAGTTAAATCTTCTAAACATTTACATCTCCTTTAAAGCTAACATCCATAAGACAATCAACTATTCTCCTAATTTAATATCACAGTTGCAAAAACCCTTCATAGTGACGATCCTAGACCCTAGCAAAATTGGCACCTTAGTAAATATTTAAGGTATAAATTTGTGATACGGCCTTTAAACCTAAGCACCAAATGAGACTCACAATCACCTCAAAGGGTGTGAATAACAACACACTCTCAGGTCATCTGCAGGCCATGGGATCATGAATAGCCAGAGTCTTTGAAGAAGAGACTCATACCCATAGCTTAAGCCTAGAGCTAGAACAACTAAAGTTTATGAAAGTTAATGACTCGATCCCGTAACTCGACTGATCTATAAAATCTCTCAGGAGTAATGAATCATATTGCTTGACCAGGAACGACAATCAAGTCGACTCAACACTCAAATCTATGAACAAATAGGGTTATGTGATATGAACAACTCCAACCGTGAGCTCCAAGGCCTAGATCTACGAAAAACCAGGGTGTGGATGACAGAACAACTCTAGCCAAAATCTTAGGCCTCTCGCAAGAACAACCAAAGTTGCATGACTGAAAAGACTTGAGTCGAGCAATGCTGAGAGATATGGAACAGCTAGACATGGAAAGAACTGGACCACGTCAAAAGCTAGCTCTAGACCTATGATAATGCCAGAACATTGCATATCAGAAATTTGTGGATGAGGTCAAGCCGCTCAAGATAAACAAAGCTCAGGGCGTGATTGACAAATGACATCGGGCGTGAGCTAGGTCTTAGATTCGATGAACAAAATTTAGGTTTGGGAGGACAAGACCCAACTCTGGCTCATGAACCAGCTCTACATACTACATAATAGGTTAGGGTGTTCAACTTGAAAGAATAAGGTTGGACTCAATGCTTGAATACTCAAGGTTACGTTGACATCACAAGTCTGTCATTGAGCTCAAAGAACTATCGAAATAATTCAGGTTGCGGATGAACGAACAACTCCAGAGACATAGCCAAACATCTTAATACTATGAAAGAGCTAGGTTGTGGTTACCACAAAAATCCAAGTCGGAAGCTAAAGAGACCTAGATTCCTAATGGAATAAACTCCAGTGTGGTGACTGAATACACTGTCGGGCTTAAGGCTCTAGTGCTAATAGCACAGAGGTATGGGTTGAACCTGAATGACCAGCATGAAATCGGCTTAGAATGGTATGAATAGCTCAGGTTGCAATTGACATGAGATACAGCTCCCGGGACTCAAGCATAGAGGTATGAACACGATTGAAGCTAATAATGATAAGAAACTCAAACCCGTTCGCCAAGGCTAGTGATGCTTGAACACCAGGTAATGATGACGATTAATGACTCGGCTCATGAGATCAGACCTTAGATTACATGACCATCCAAGTGCTTATTGACTTGAATGCTTTGTAAGAGCTTAAGCTTTACATTAGAACTAGGGTTAGAGCGACCCTGAAAACGACTCCAGCATAACTCAGGTTTAGATTTAGAATAGTCTGGTGGTGACATGAGACCATGGCCAAAGCTCAAGCCTAGATGTACGACCAAACCTAGAGCATGGTGACATGACAAACAACTAATAGATCCAGAGCTTAGGGTCAGATCTATACTAACCAGGGCTATTGATGAAGAAAATACATTCACTCAAGCCAAGCCCTAGAACATGAAAGTGTCAAGGCCCTTTATGACTTGAAAACTTCGAGTCATGATCTAATGCTAGAGAAATAACAACTCAATGAGTCATTGAAAGAAGACTCGAGGTTGGCTCAAAGGCTCTAAGACCTAGATATTCAAGATGTGGATGAATAAATACTCCAGTCAGATCTAGGGCTAAAGACATATGACACCTTAGGGTTGGGTTGAACAATGAACGACACCAAGTCAAGATCTCAGGCCTGATACTAACATAATTCAGATATGGACTAACATGAACACTCCAGGTCATGAGCGTTAGGCCTATACATACAGAACACCTCAGTGTTCAGTTGGCAGAACAAACACCAAGCTGACTCAAGGCTCCTAGATCTATGAACAACTCTGGTGGGAGAGATAGGATTAGCTCAATAGCTAAGGCTTTTGATACTATGAACAACTAACGTGCAATGTAATGATGACTTTGGTCATGAGCCAAAGGCTCTAGATGCTTTGAAAGCTTCAAGGTTGTGGTTGACATGAAAAACTCTGGTCAGAAATCTAAAGGATCTAATCCTATGAATAATTCAGAAGATGACATATGACTAGGTCAATGGAGCGTGAGTCCTTTAATACTAGGCAAAAGCTAGGCGTGTGTTGATATGGAAATGAACAAGTCATTAGCTCAGAGTTCAAGATGTTCTGAATAGCTCTTGGTTGTGGTTGACATGAATGACTTTAGGTCATGAGCTCAAGTCTCTAGATGGTATGAATAACTTTAGAATGTGGTTGATATGAACAACTACAGGTCATGAGCTTAAGGCACTAGATATTATGAGTAACTGAGGGGTTTGGTTGAAATGAACAACACCAACTTATGATCTCAAGGGTCTTGATGTTATGAACAACTCAGGGTTGTAAATGACATGAATGACCCCAGATCATGAGCTGAGGCTTATTGTTGACTTGAATGACTTTGGGTCATGAGCTTAAGACTCTAGATG
>JBAPGN010000048.1:0-12500 GCA_037355405.1 Vitis amurensis
AGGTTTTGTTATTATTTTTAATAAATATTATTTTTCCATAATTTTTATTAAATAATTTTAAAATCTGTATAATTTAACTTATAACTTAAGTCTTCTAATTGTTTGCATGTAGACATCAAAATAGTTTATTTTCTAAAAAAATTCAGTTTAAAAAAAATAATTTTTATTCCACAATTTAATCATGTTAAGGAATAATTTGGTAATTCTAATTTTTATTTAATAAAAACTAAATAATTTTTTATTTAAATTTCAAAATGTTTATGTACATGATCTTAATATTATTTACTTAAATTTTGAAAATATTTTTATTCAATTTTTTTTATAATATATAATATAATTAATTTGTCCATCAACATCTGAAATCTCTTTCCCTTTCGCGCAAGATCCTCCTCGCACAACTCAATCTAGGGTTGTCTTTTTCTCTCATCCTTCATATGGATCATCCTCCGCCACCAAATCCAACCTAGATCCTTCAGCCCCCACCTCCTCCTGAAAACCCTAATCATTCCTATCATACCCATCTCACCTTCCCAATCACCTGATTCCTCCTTTCAAAAACCCCTCCAAAACCCTTGCTTCAAGATCATCCTGAATTCGATTATTCCAAACTGATTCCAAAGACCCTCGCTGACACGTGTGCATTCACAAAGTGAGCACTGAGCCAGAAACACCTATTCGCAAAAGACCACAAAGTCTATCAGAGACATCCACATCGAACGGCACCCTCAGGTTTCTGAGAGTCACATAGAGTCTATGTATATCAAACCATTGCTTGGCTTCCTCCCATAAGGAGAGACACCACTCAGAGCGGAACAAACGAACTTTAAGCCGACAAGAATGACAAACTTCTCGCGTGCCGCGACAGTAGGCAGATGAAACATCATACACAATGCAATGTTTACAGTACAGGCGCGAAGACGGAGCCGTCTGGGATCCCCACGACCGATCACTTGCGACATTACCACATGTGCAATAAACCAAACAGTGGCAAGACGGGTAATGAAAGACTCAGCGCGATCACCACAGGTACAAGAGCTCCAGAAACATCATGCTGAGGGGAAAGAGGAAATAAAATTTTCAAGCTAGATGATAAACAGATGGAATAGAGAAAGTTAAGAAATAATTAAACACCGAATACTATTAGAGAGATAAAAATCTGATAGAATTAAGAGCGCCACAGGACTTTTAATCATATTGAATAGTATTTTATATCACAGGAGGTATTGATTTGACCCTGAAAACTCCAATATAGACATGTTTAGAAGATAGGATGTTATTCTTTGTATGAGAATATAGTACGAAATATGTTTGCTACAAAAACATAATAGCAATAATGATGAGACACTTAACATATCTTTTGTAGGGATACAAGTTTCCTTCCAACAATAAGAAGTGAGCATGATTAACTATGGAAGTTATCAGATCATCCTCAGGTGTGCAGCATTGAAGCATCGGAAGGCCTAGGGGGCGAGGTCCGCCTTCCGCCCTCGAAATGCACTATATTAGCATAATAATGGGACTTCAATAAATGGGATAATATACAGAGAAAATCCAAACAACCATGAGGAAAGAAGGAAGCGAGGAGATCCGATGAGCTCAGAAACTGCAAAGAGTAGAGAACTATCTATGGAAATCGGTCGAAGAGACCAAATTGCATCAAGAAATGGTACAAAAGATAAAAATATTATCTTAAGCAGACTATAACATCTAAAATATGCTCTTGAAACGCAAATCCGCCCAGGCTATTATGTAAAGGGGACACCACACGCCACTGGCTTGCGCATTTGTCAATATAATGGGAACCCCCAAAGCATCAAAGAGCATAACGCTTTATATCAATCTTTTTTTTTCTCTCTCCTTAATAGAAGCAGCATCACAATAATCTTCCCTCAAGGGGGCGTCTTAATAAACTTTTATTGGGCATTATATAGAGTAATGAGGAATGACGCGCGAAAAAGGCGGATAAACTACGGACAGAAAGAAATAGGAAGAGAGAAGACTGGAGGGGCACAAAACCAACTGAGAGTGAAAGGAAGATAGTAGACGGGGAAAAGGGTCGGTGAAAGAGAGAGAGGAAGAGGAGGAAGAGTAGTAGAGAGAAGCGAGAGAGAAGGGGGAGGGTGAAGAGAGCGGTGAGTCCCCTTCTGTGCCCAAAATGCGGCGAAGATTTGCTTAATGAAAATCTATGGTTAATAGTTGTATGATGTCCAAGAAGGAATACGCCTGGCGATTAGCGCGAAACAGGAGAGCACTTGACATCAACAAAGGAAGGTAGCCGACCCATCCGAGGTATGTGTGGAGTGAAGAAGGAAATTAGCGCAAGATCATGCCCGGTGTCAGAATAAAAATTGATCATACGTAAGCGGGTGTTAATGAAAGATGAATGAGCCCAAATTATAAGTATAGGGTCACACACAGCCTTTAGGGAACGGATTTAGACACAGACACGTATTAAATAGAGGAACAAAAAGTTCACAAGGGATGAGGACACTGTACTGTAGATGTACGTGGTTGAAAGTAAGCGCGCACCGGGGCTAAGCCAACGCAAACGATGCATCAAGTGGAAAGATAAATCTTCCAACCCAAACCCCTCTTTCAACCTTAAGCTGGGACATCATAGACAAAAAAAAATGCACCATACCACCGCCAATATGCATTTGTCTTCATCACCATCGATTAAGGGTTTAACAAGACGTACGCTTATCCTGTTTGTACACCTATGAAAAAGTGATGTACATATAGGTAGCACAACGGTGATGGTGGGCATCCTACCATTGCAATATATCGTCTCTGGTTAAAGCACAGATTTACTATATCCATGAAAGAAGATAAAAAGTAATTGTCTAGAGTGAATGAAAGCAAATATAAATCCAGAAACTTATTGGCCTTGAAGCATTGAGCGGTAGGCGAGCAGGACAAGTACCGTAGAACACCAGGGATATATAAGGAGCTGAACAGAAACCCCTGCCAGTCATTGACATCCTAAGATTCTTTATAAAGCCTAAAAAACAAAAAATCATGCCATAGTCACAATCATATTCCAGCTCATCCACAGTGGTTCTGGCGTTTAAGCATCAGACTCCTGGACACCATATAGGTGCAATAAAATTTAAGATATAAGGTTTTACATCTAACACTTGACCAAATGCCGTCTCACGGAATGGGCTCAACTATTTCAAAAGCACAAGGCTAGGAAGGCTTACTAGCGAGAGTTCATTATAGAGGCCGAGAGCACCTAATAATAAGGAAGGAGAACTATGTGTATAAGTGAACAGAACTTGGTACACATGTCGAGAGTAATCTACACTTTGTGCGCAAACCTCAACTTATGGATATTACAAAAGTCTGCTTGACGTTTGAAGACGATCTATCCTTTTCTTGAGATTTAAGGTTGTTTGTGATCAGTCACCCACCTTCGGTAGAATTATTAGATGAATTGAGCTTGAATGGTGTATGTAAGTGGTGACGTCTGGGTTTACTGCGACTGCAGCGGATTGAGCATACAAAGAAACGGGAGAGAACATTAGGTTTGTCAAGTCTAATCTCCGATGAGATCGGTTTTCCATATACAAAAGGCCCAATTAGTGCGCGAATTGCCGCTATGGAACTGGTTATTCGTTTAGAGGGAAAGAACAATTGCTGTGAGGGTTGCAGGGTGAAGCCTCCTCAGCCTGGCTGTCGCGCGCCAGGTCCTCCCCCTCCTGCAATGCACTACTATCCAAGTGTCGAAAATATCAGGCTGTGGTGGCACTATCCATTTTTATCCGCAAGCAATCTTACCGCAGGTGGTCTCCTTTGGGATATACTTTTATTTCCATGCCTACGAGCTTATGCCCCTGTGTGCTTAGTTTTCTCAAAAAAAATTAACAGCAGTTCCATGGGGCAGTACTGACCAAGTACATCGCACCTTACATCAAACTTGTTATTATGGCCATTAAAGTATTTCCTTTCTTATCTACAGATATCTCCAAATCTAGCGCTCACCAAACACATTCCCTCTGAAACCTCACTGTGGTCTCACAGCATAGCCGTATTGATAATCATCCCTCAATTTTTAATAACATAGAAAATCTGAATACAAAACATCCGTCCAGGCTCAACACTGTTCCTTCCTATGGTTCTGCAAATATCTCACTCCTCCTCCTCACCTACTGCAATAATATGCACAGTCAGTTTTCTGCTGGTGCCATCAATTTCTGGGAGAAATACAGACAAGTACGACTTTCAACAACGACATGCCTCACAAGACTGGGTGAGTGTCCTAAGAATACTGAAGCACAAACAAATTCCCTCACAGGAAGTGGCAGTCTTGACAAGGTGCTGCTATTTCTTCTGTCCAGGCCTTCAACATCTGACACACTCACCCAAGGAAGTTCGCTATGTTCACCTTGGACAAAAGCTACACTTATCTAGATCACAAAAAGAGGAATACCGCAACCAAAATCCTGTTCTTTTTATATCCCACTGGCATATTCAACATCAGTTCAAGTGAATTATGATGTCTACTCTTTTAGTATTAGGTGTATGCGCTCTCCAATTGTCCCTCATCCCCACTCTTTCCTGTACCCATTATTCCAATGGCAAGATCACAAAACTTACGAAACAAACTAATGGGAAATGCGCACTTGGAGCTTCGGTCTCCAACCAGTGCCCATCCAACTGTTTTCAACTCAAAAAATTTGGGCATTCTACCCAGCAGAAAGACAACTCCCCACCCACTCTCCCATAATAAGTTAAATTAGCTGGTTCTTGTGTCATCTACCTCAAAAAAAACCCACGCACAAAACGGCTACCTAGGAGTCCAATAACCAAATCAGGTCAATTGACTTGAATCTGTCTCTGGTAACATTGAGTACCAAATAAATAACCTGCTCTCAAAAATTTCAATCAACCCAAAACATTCAGAATTAACTGCCAAGAATAACACAGTAAATGAATGATGAAAAGAAAAGAAAAAAGATGTGGCTGCTTGACCTTCAACCTCAAGGCAGCATCTAAGGAACAGCAACAATCATTCATCTCCGCCATGTATTTTCTCATGATTCGTCATCAGAACATGGGTTGTCTTTTCTGCGGTGGAACAGGTGGAGGCAACTGGGGGAGCCGAGCTCCAAGGCGCATTTCCCATGTTCTGTGATTGATCTGCCAATTCGGATAAGGTACAGGAAGAGGTGGAGGAGAGCAACACCATAATAAGAGTAACCATATGAAGATGTTGAATATGCAGGTTAGATTTGGTGGTATTGCAAGATAAGGAAGCTCCCATAAACACTGGTAGTGCAGATTGAATCAGAAGAACCACTTTCCAGACTGCACTCCTGGAGGGAAATTCCTGTTGTGCTTCCACTGAGCCACCACAGTCTGAGCTGGGGCACCAGCAAGAAACTGACTGTGTAGGAGGAGGGAGGAGGAGGATATTGGCAGCACCATAAGGAGGCCAGTTGACCTGGGACTGGATGTATAAGCTTGACCCAGGGGGAGGAGGAGGGTAAGGGGCAAATAGGAAGGCAGGAACGGTCCCCATGGAACTGGAGCACCAGGGGCATAGCTCGGTGGTGGAAGTATTCCCAAGGGGACCGCACCTGCGGCTAAATTGCGGGATGGATAGGCACCAACAGCCTGATTGAACTTGGATATGTAGGCATTGCAGAGGGGGAGGACCTGGAGGACAGCAAGGCTGAGGAGGCTTACCTGCAACCCTCACGCCAATTGTTCTTCCCTCTAAACCGAATAACCATTCATATGGAAAATGCACTATTGGCTGTTGAACACAGAATACTTGAAAAACCATACCCTTTGCTCAAATCCAGTAACGCCTATCCTTAATAAACCTTAGCCATCACAATTATCACCAAAAAGGGTGAAAACAACCTAATCAGCAATAGCATCGGTCTTCCAAGAGAGTGCAAATACCCATCAAGTTGTATCATCAAATATTCCTTAATGGGTTTTTGGGCTCCATTTGCCCCCTAAAGCCAGCTGTGCTGTAACCCCAGCATTGTTTAGAAAGCAGGAGGATTGCACCAAGAACCACTGAACGACTGTATTGGGCATGCATTGTTTGGCTTTAAATCAAAGAATCTGGTACTGTCCCTCCCTCCAGCTAGCAAAGGTTCTGATACTCATCATCCATTTTCTTCGCCTGTTGCCCCTTCCACCGGACAAATCAATGGTAGGATGCCCACCATCACCGCATATCTTACATAGTACATCACTTTTAAACGTCGAAGTTCGTGAAGGACAAGCATATTGGCGGTGCCCCGGCTCTCCACACAATCTACAGTACTCCTCATCCCTTATTGTCCCATTTAGGGCTGCTAACTCCCTAAGCTGTTGCCTCTTATGCTCATTCAACACCTCATCAACTGGCTGCAATAATTTCTCCACCATCCCGGCAGCTGCATCAAGTGCTTCCTGTGTATCCGCCTCAACCAATACATGCAAATCCTCGTTCTCAGAAGGATCAGGTTTTAAATCCCTCTTCTGTTGCAACCTCCCTTCTTTCACCGACCCTTTTCCCCGAATCACAATTTTTGCCCCCGTCTCCCTCTCCATTCTTTTCTGTGTGTTCCCCCTTGGTCCAATTATAAGCCCAATAAAGTTATAGCCCGGATATTCTTTCATTGGTATATAAAGCTTCTTCTGAAGCTTTGGGGGCCTATAATCAGCCGGGGGCTTAAATGCCGGGTTTCGTTTCAAGATTTGTGATATAATTTCCTGTCTCTCACGATTCAATCTCTCGCGAGCCCGATACTCTCTGGTGTTGATCCTAATTCCCATATTATCATATATAGGCTCAGGCGAAGGCGACCTCGCCCCCTCAGGCCGATCATCCAACGGCAAACCAGATTGCAACATGCGACTAATCTCAAGAAGCCTACTATTCAAAGCTTGAATTTCAGGGTCAAATTCAATACCTCCGGTAAAATCTTTCATGAAATCCGGCAATTGAATCAATGGCTTCGGCTCATCATCCGCCCACCTCGATTTCCTCTTCCTGGCCCCGGTACCTTCGGCTGCTTCACCGGCTGTTTGGTTTCCAGAATCGGACGGCGGATCCCAGCGGCTCCGTCTGCGCCGACGACTGGTAGTTTCCTCCTCGCCGCCGGAGTTGTCCTTGTCGGTGCCGCTCTGGGTGTTGGTGACGCCATTTTCAGAAACCAAGGGCTTCTGGAGGTCGAACTTGGGCCCTTCGAAATGGGTCTGGCCATTATTGGAAAAACTAGCGAGGTTTTGAGAATCAGAATTTGGAGTAATCGAATCAGGATGATCTGAAGCAAGGGTTTTGGAGGGGTTTTGAAAGGAGGAATCAAGGGATTGGGAAGGTGGAGATGGGTATTGATAGGAATGAATTAGGGTTTCAGGAGGAGGTGGGGGCTGAGGATCTAGGTTTTGGATTGGTGGCGGAGGATGATCCATATGAAAGGAGAGAGAAAAAGAAAACCCTAGATTGAGTTGTGCGAGAGATCTTGCGCGAAAGGGAAAAGAGATTTCAGATGTGTGATGGACCAAATTAATTATATATATATTAATAAAAAATATTGAAAAATATTTTTCAATAATTTAGTAAATAATATTAAGATCATGTAATAAACATTTTGAAATATTAAATAAAAAATTATTTAGTTTTTATTAAATAAAATTAGAATTACCAAATAATCTTAACATGATATAAATGTGGAATAAAAATATTTTTTAAACTGAATTTTTTTAGAAAATAAACTAATTTTGATCTACATGCAAAGCAATTAGAGACTTAAGTAATAAGTTAATATTATACAGATTTTAAAATTATTTAATAAAAATTATGAAAAATAATATTTTATTAAAAATAAAACAAACTTTTTAAAATTTCAAAATATATTGTAATATTATAACAACTTTATGCATATGTTTATCCTCTAATATTCATAATTAATTTTTTTTATAAAATTAACTATTCATAATTAATATAATATACTCCATTAATAAACAAGCATATATTATCATTTTTTTGAAGCTTATAGAGCTGATAATAACCTAATTAAATAGGATTTATTTGCCAAATTTTTCCTAAAATTTTTTAAAATGAAAATTTATTAATCTCATTTAAATATGATTTCTTACCCATAATATTTTATAAAATTTTAAAAAATAAAATAATAATTCTATTCAAATGAAATTTATACTCTTGTCATATTAGAATAGAAATAAATTATACTTTAATCCCAATCTTCTACAAAAACATATGAAAGCTAGGTATAGGAGTGGTGACACTTCAAAAGATGGGCCCCAATTTTATAACACTTGTCATAATTACAAAATAACCATGTTTTAAATAGGCAAAGAAACTCAAAATTTTAAATTAAAATAATTATTTAAAATTTTAAATCAATCTATCATTGTTATAGTTTTATATAAATAGATAAATGATTTAGAGAAAAAAGAAAAAAAAAATTGTTGAATTTTTGTAGTCTTAGTGCACTCGTGTAATGGGCCTTGACCATGCTCATTAAAAAAACACATGATCACCGTCTTCAACTCAGAAGAGCAAGAGAATTATATATTTTTTGTTTTAAAAAATATAATATAGTGGTATTACTCACATGTTTTTCTATTTTAAATATTAAATTGTTGATATTTTCTTATTTTTTAATTTCATAACTTGAAATTTATATGTGCAAACTTTATTATGTCATATGTAGCAATTTACACTCAATCATATAAATATTTTTCGTTTTAGACCCCATGGGCCCTCATGACTTTATAAGGATTCTATTTTATTAAAAGGAACTCATGCATATATTACATCATGAAACCTTTCCCCTGTCTCATGCGAAATATCATAATAAATATTTTATATATGAAATTGTATCAATTTTTCTTATTCATCTTTGAATACATTCTCCTTTGTTGAATATTTTTTTTAGGTCCTTTTAGTTTGGGCAAAGAGCGTTAGAATGAAAATCATTATTTGTTGGGATTTCGGGTTTAGACTTTTATTGTTGGGATTGTTGGGATTTTCAGATTTAGACTTTTATTTTTGTGCGTAATTTAATTATTATAAATCGATAACTATTTAGACTATTTGAGTTTAAATTTGCTTAAATAATAGCATAGCGTTTGATGTGTTAATTTTTGTTTTTTGTTTTTCTTTTAGTTTTTGAAGAATATGGTTCGTTTTTACTCACTTTGAATAATAATTTGATAATCATTGTTGAATATACCTACATTTATGGCTAATTTTATTTTCCCCAAAATAAAATAGGTATTTAATTAAATATTAAACTAATAAAATTAAATATATTTAATCAAAATTTAAGGGAAGATTAATGAAATTAATTCATTATTTTTCATTAAAATGTGACATGTCATTTTTTTTAAAAAAAAAAAAAAAGAAAGAAAAGAAACACCATCAACAAATTTAATTTAATCAACTGAGTTTAGAAAAATCAGATTGAGTTTGTAGGTGTGGTAGAGATCATGTTGAATTTAACCCAAGATGATTGTTTCCGACCAAATTTCAGACCTAAGTATAGTTGAGGTGGTGGTCACGTGGATTGTTCACCAACCAAAATTTGAGAATCTGCAGCCAAAGTAGTCTTTACTTTAAAAAAAAAAAAACCAAAGTAGTGTATCTTTCAAAATAATTGTCAAACTAGTCTTTTGAATCCATATCAATAAGACTTTATTTTCCATTCAACAAACTTTTATTTTGAAGACCCATTTTATCTAAACCCTAACTATTATTTTATCTTCTCACATCTGTGGTTCCCACCATCTACGCCCATTTTCTCTTCTCACCGTCTGCGACTCCCACCAGCAGCTTCACGAGCAGCTCCCATCAACAACGTCTTGCAATGGCTAGGTAAGTTTTTGAATAATTTTAATTTTTGGCAAAATAATAGGCAAATATTTGGGTAAGTGGGTTTAGGTTAGAGTGGTTCATGAGTTTTTTTTCCCATTTTCCTTAGCTTTCTCACTAACCAAATGGAGGAAAACGAAACATTAAAAACAACATTTGAAATTTTAAAAAATTTAAGGGTTTGTTTGGTTTCTATTTCTGAATATTGTTTTTTGTTCTTGAGAAAGCTGTTTCGAAACATTAAAAACAACCTTTGAAAATTTTAAAAATCTGAAGTTGTTTTTCGTGTTTTCTACACTGAACGGGAGAAGAAAAAAACACGAAAAAATCATTGAGAAAAAAAAGAAAGAAACACTCACGGAAAACAAAAAAACCATTCACAACAAAAAAAACCCACCCACAGAAAACAAAAAAACAAGAGAACAAATCACAAATCCTCAAACAATGTATCTTACAACAAATTCAATCAAATTCCAAATCCACAAATAGAAAACAAATCCACAAGCCCTCAAATCAAATTTGTGGTGAAGCTTGAGCTCCTTTTGCATTCAAAGGTTGAGTCTCGCGGCTTGAGCCATTTCGCAGTTGGTTTCTGCACTTTGGGGGTTTGGCTAGATTTTGAATTTGGGCGGTGGAATGATTGGTTTCTGCACTTTGAGGGTTTGGGTAAATTTTGAATTTGGGCGGTGGTGGGTTCGGGTTCGGAGTGGACTGATCCAATTGGATGATTTGATGAAGCAATGAAAGAGAAAGAAAAGAGTGTGGAATGAGAGGGAGAGATCGTGAGTGAGAAGAGAGATTTGAAGAGGAATAAGAAGTGCAGGTGAAAAATTAGGGTAAGGGGTAGTTTTGAAAAATGGTTTTTTTTTTCTAAAAAAAAATAATGATTAATTTAAAAAAAATATTAAAAAAAAGAAAATAAAAAATGATTAAACAAATAAATTTTATATTAAAAAATGCATACAATTTTTAAAATTTTAAAATTATAAAAATTAATTGAAAAATGGATATAATTTATTTTATCTTTAAAATATTAAGTTAATCAAAGAAAATATAATTTTTTTAAAAAAATAAATAAACATGTTGAAAAGGTTTTATATTTATAGATTAATTTAATTATCAAATTATTTTTATGTTTAAAACAAATTTATTTATTTTATTTTAAAAATTATAATAATTGGAAATGATGTTGGAGGGATAAGATTCAATAAAAAATAAGAGATAAAAAAGGCAAATAGTTAAGAAAATTTAAAATAAATATATCTCATTAATAAACATCCTTATAAATCATAAATCTTTTAATTAATAATATTTCTTACCAATATTTAAAATAATAAAATATGTCTGATTTTACATAATTGTCAATATTTCCTTTAAATATTTGTATCCAATGTTTCTACGATCAATTTAGAGTGGTAATAAAAGTTTTAAATTTGAATTATAACCTTTTATTTATTTATATTTTTATTTAAAAAATCTAACCATTTATTGAAAATGATTACCTTATCGTTAATCCTAATTTAGTATGATATTTACTTGTTTGTTATTAAAATATTTCATCTTCTTATTTATTGTAATTAAAATAAAAAAATATATGACCAAAATTTAAAATAAAATAAAAACTAAAAATATAATTTGATTTCCCATTCAAATCCATCACCCTCTTATTATTATATTTTGTTGAATTTTGGAATGATATTGTATGAAAATGTTAAATATTTGCAAAAAACACTTAGTCCTCCATTTTAAGCAAATGTTACATTTTATAAAACTTTCATTAATTACATATAAAACCATTACCAAAATGTTAAATTATTAACAAAATAAAATAAAATGAGAAACAACACTAAAAACAAATTTAATATATAGAAAATATTAGTTTTTACTTAAAAATTAACTTATTAAATTATAAATTGTAAAAATTGAATTAAATTAGAAAAATTAAAAATTTAACCAGATATAAGCAAAAGTGTATTAGAGCCCGTTTGGCAGTGATTCTAGTGGAAGTGTTTTTATTTGAAGTGTTTTCTTCTGTAGTGTTTCTGTGAAAAACACTTTTATGAGAATTAGAAAAAATAATTCTAATAGTGTTTTTGATAATATGTTATATAAGTATAAAAACACTTTTAATATTAATAAATTACCAAAAAAGACATACAATTTTAATTAAAAAAAATAGTATGATAAACAAAAAAACTTTTCATTACAATAAAATATATAAAAAAGAATATATATATATATATATATATATATATATATATATATATATTGTTAAAAAAAACTAAATTTTTTTTTATTATTTAAATAAAATTTTGAAAATGTTCATAAAAAGAATTGCATTAATAAATAATAAATATCATCATATAACAAATTATTTGATTATATATTAGTTTAAAGTTAATAATTTTTTTTATCACTATAATAAAATTTTAAAAAATATTTACAAAAAACATTTAAATCGGTAAAAAAAGAATATTGAATAAAAGATAATTTTAAAAGTAAAATAATATATGATTACCTATTAATTTCTAAACTCTTCAAATTGATAAATGGTAGTTTTTTTCATTCATACTTTCATTCGTTCATGTACAGAGTATATATAGAGAGTAATTACCATTCTAAGAATGGGAAGGAATGATACAAAGAAAGAATGATA
>JBAPGN010000048.1:17500-36473 GCA_037355405.1 Vitis amurensis
TAAATTCCAATCTTGCCCAATAAAGAATGATAGTGGTATAGCTCGAATGTTAGAAATGCATAAAAGATTTGGGATGGATGAAGTTGAGTTATTTGTTGAACAAGTACCTATTGACTTACAAATGAATTCACCAATTGGTAATTGCATACCTTTGTTACTTGGTGAAAATGATGGTACTAGTAATGTTCAAAATCCATTTACTTTTGAGCATAAATTAGAAGAGGATGAGGAAGACGAAAAAAGAAGACAATGTGATGATGACAGTGTAGAAGACAAGGATGTTCATAATGATGATAATCAGGATAAGAAAGGTAGTTCGCATTTTTCAGTTGTTCGTAAGGCAATTGAAAGAGAATAAATGAGATATGTGGCTGTGGATGGGGAATGATGTAACTTGTCAAACAATCCAGATACAGAGGATTTAGATGACCCAATTGAATTATCTCCAATGCAATATCATTTGGCATCATCACCACAGTTTGAAAATGTTGAAAACATTGATCATGTTGTGTCAAGTGATTGGACCCCATGGGGAAACACTCTTACGGGACATCTAATCGGAGAGATCATAGTTGGCCAAATATTTAATTCCAAATGAGATTAACAACATGCTATAAAGATGTGCTCTATTAATTCGCTCCAATAGTATATCGTTTTGTCATCCATAAAGAAATTGTTGGTCCTAAGATGCAAGAAAGCTGAACAGTCTCAATGTCCTTGGAGACTTCCTGCGACAGTTATTAAAAGGACATCTTTATTTGAGATCAACAAATATAGTGGCCCACACACATGTGTCAATCCTTGCATGAACCAAGATCATCATTAGTTAGACTCAAACTTGATAGCCGCCCATATAGAGGGAATGATTAAGACACAATTCACACTTTCAGTGGCTGCCATTTAAGTAAGTGTTGTAGAAAGATTCGGGTACCGGATATCACACACTAAGGATTCGAAAGGCAAGTGTAAAGCATTAACTAATTTGTTTGGTGATTTCTATAAATCATATGCTAAACTGCCAAATTTTTTTTGGTGCTTTAGAGCAAGCAAATCTAGGTTGTGTTGTAATTTCTAAAACATTCCTAGGTAATATGTGAAATGAAAAGGTATTTTAGCAAGTCTTTTGGGCATTTCATCCTTCCATAGAGGGCTTCAAGCATTGTCGTCATGTGCTAACTATTGATGGTACACATTTGCATGGGAAGTATAAGGGCATTGTAATGATTACCATGGGTTGTGACTGAAATAATCAATTGTTTCATCTTGTTTTTGCATTAATTGAGGGTGAAAATGTTGATAGTTAGGGATCATTTTTGGCATGTATTAGAAATCGAGTAACTCAAAGGAGGGGTCTTTGTGTTATCTCTGATAATCATCTGGTCATTATGGTTGCGTTTGTTGATGTTTATCTTGGTTGGTCTGAGCCAAATGCATATCATCGGATTTGTATGAGTCATCTTGCTAGCAACTTTATGACTCGCTTTAAGAACAAATGCTTGAAACAACTTTTATGCAGAGTCGCCTTAGAAACTAAGGTAGAAAAGTTCAACATGCATATGGATACAATTGGGAGAATTAATCAAGATACACTCAGCTGGTTGGAGGCTATTCCCTTTGAGAAATGGGCATTATCACATGATGGAGGTCGACAACATGGCAAAATGACTACGAATATGTCAGAAGTGTTCAATAGTGTGCTTAAAGAGGGGCACGAAACTTCCCTATCATCGCATTTGTTCAATTGACATTCTATCGAGTTAATAGTTATTTTGCTGTAAGAAGAGAACATGGTGCTAGTCGACTTGTTTCAGGTGAAGAATACACTCCTTATGTTGATACTAAGATTAATGCAAATGTTGTTAAGGCAGGTTCTCATGAGGTTATTTTGTATGACCACTTATTGTTTCATGTGAAGGCTAGTGGGGGTAGTAAAAAGACATCATCTAGTGGGTGGACATATCATGTTAACCTACGTGAGCATGGATGCACATGTGGCAAAACACTCATATATGGATTCCCATGTTGTCGTATTCTAGCGACATGTCATTTTCGTTCAATTGATTTTAGATCATTTGTTCAACATTATTATACTATGCAATCGTACTTTAGCACTTACTATTACTACCATGGATTTTTATGATCCATATATGTAGTGGTATCGACGTATCATGCGAAGCCTGATCGCACTTGTTTTGCATAGAGATCATATGAGGTTCCATAGTGCAACTTTTGCCATTGAATTATTGGTGGGACCATTTGAGATACAAAACCATTTTTTAATGAATGTTAAACTTAAATTATGTGTAAATGCCTCATGTTTCGTTTTCATATACAGATCACTGCCATATCGCAAATGACTATTTCAAATGATTTGGAGGAAACTCACTGAATTGCTATTGATGTTTTGCGTGCTATAGGAGAGGATCATCGCGTCCACTCGACACGTGAGCCATCCACATCTTCAAGGCCATCCATGAGACCACCATCATTGATTATGCCTGTTAGGGTACCACCCATTAGAGGTCGGGAGAGAGGTGGTCATCGAGCTAGTCACCGACATGTACCTCTGGCATTTACTTTGGTACAACCCTCATATCCACCAGTCACATTTACCTTTTCTCTATTTCAACCATCTGCATCATTAGAGTCGCCACTCTCTCCCCCTGATGTATCCATACTAGCCCATTCATCTCGACCTGAGACTACCATACCATCTACCCTTACTCCTATTGAGCCATCTATATCATTAGACTTACCTTTTTTCCCTCATGTTACATCTATACAAACTTTTTCACCTCCACTTCCACTTCCATCCCAGCCATCTATATCATTGGATGCACTCTTACCTATTACAGAGTCTATTGCACTCCCACTTGTTACAGAGTCTATTGCACCTCCACCTGTTACAGAGTCCATTGTACCTCTGTGGACCCTCACCTGATCCACTGGACCGACGCGACTCGCTTTTAAAGGAAAAGAAAGAAAATGAAAAAATTGGTGTTTTCCAGTTTTGAAAAAACCGCCCCCGGTGAGGAACGGTGTTGTTTGGAGTCGCCACTTACTTTTTATTTTTGTTTTTAAAATGGGGAAAATTAAGTAAGAACAAAAACCCCTAGTGACCCCAGTATAGAAAAAGCGGTCTACGAAAACTAGATTCTGGGTCCGGGGATCAGGTTATCCATTGGGAAGGTACCTCATGCGAGGTAGCACCCCTCTAGGCCTGAAACTCGGTCTCTACTAATGAATTGGGTATGTGGGAGCATATGGGTCAAAGGTCAAATGAAACCCTAGGCTAAATAGATGTCATGGATCACACAATCCTAATTGGTATTTGGCATGCATATGAATTCAACCAAACAAAACAATGGGTGCTTACCTGTGGTCCCTAGCCAAGCGCTGCATAAAAGGTCAGCCAAACACAAGTAAACACATAACAAACATTCAAGATTAAGCATCATGCATGCATATGAATTCAACAACCAAAGCCAACGATGCGTACCTGTGGTCCCTAGCCAAGCGCTGCAACAGAAGGTGAGTCAGTCACGCAACATGTATTCAAAATCAAGCATCAAAGATTGTGCCAAAAAGGAAGATAGCTGGTTGAAATGAGGTAAGGGACTCCCCAAATGTCATACAAATCGAACTAGACTCATCTAGACCACACCACCCATAACTTCAAAATTGCCCATACTAACTGAAATCAAACACTGACTTAAACCTTCAAAATGGCTCACAAGTGTCCTATAGCAAATGGGTTTGAGCCCCCATGGATAAGGGCTCGAAAAATGCCAAAATTGAGGGCTACCTAAAGTCCTCCAGCAGAACAGGTTTAACTAGTTCTCAACTGGTACAACCTATTGAGAAGAATTCCCAAATTTTTCTAGAAAACTCCTAAATGAGTGAGGATTCAAACACAAGAAACGACACTCAATCCCGAGCCCGGATGAGTGAGAACCAGACAAAGAAAGGCAGGTGTTCCTTATGGCTGAAAGAGGCAGCCAGCTATGGTGCTGAACCGATTGAACACCAGTTCATCCGGTTGATAAAAAACCCCAAATTTAGTCAGAGTGTTCCTAAGTGATTAAGGAAGCAAACAAAAGAAACGGTTCTCAATTCTGAGCCCGGATGAGTGAGAACAAGACAAAGAAAGGCAGGTGTTCCTTATGGCTGAAAGAGGCAGCCAGCTATGGTGCCGAACCGGTTGAACCAGTTCCAAACCGGTTCATCCGGTTGGTAAAAAATCCCTAATTTGGTCAGAAAGTTCCTAAGTGATTAAGGAAGACAACGAAAGAAGCGGTTCTCAATTTCGAGCTCGGATGAGTGAGAACCGGACAAAGGAAGGCAGGTGTTCCTCATGGCTGACAGAGGCAGCCAGTTATGGTGCTAAACCGGTTGAACCGGTTCCAAACCGGTTCAGCCGGTTGGTAAAAAATCCCTAATTTGGTCAGAAAGTTCCTAAGTGATTAAAGAAGAAAAAAAAAAGCGGTTCTCAATTCCGAGCTCGGATGAGTGAGAACCGGACAAAGGAAGGCAGGTGTTCCTCATGGCTGACAGAGGCAGCCAGTTATGGTGCTGAACCGGTTCCAAACCGGTTCAGCCGGTTGGTAAAAAATCCCTAATTTGGTCAAAAAGTTCCTAACTGATTAAGGAAGAAAACAAAAGAAGTGGTTCTCAATTCCGAGCTCGGATGAGTGAGAACCGGACAAAGGAAGGCAAGTGTTCCTCATGGCTGACAGAGGCAGCCAGCTATGGTGCTGAACCGGTTGAACCGGTTCCAAACCGGTTCAGCCGGTTGGTAAAAAATCCCTAATTTGGTCAGAAAGTTCCTAACTGATTAAGGAAGAAAACAAAAGAAGTGGTTCTCAATTCCGAGCTCGGATGACTGAGAACCGGACAAAGGAAGGCAAGTGTTCCTCATGGCTGACAGAGGCAGCCAACTATGGTGCTGAACCGGTTGAACCGGTTCCAAACCGGTTCAGCCGGTTGGTAAAAAATCCCTAATTCGGTCAGAAAGTTCCTAAGTGATCAAGGAAGCAAAAAAACAACAATCATGTGTGGCCTTTATTATCCACACCCAAGCAATACAATCTTCATATCAAAGGGAAGAAAAGATGATAAGGAAGGAGAAAAAGCATATGAAGACGAGGAAGATAAACTATAAGTAAAGAAAATTCATCGTGCTTACCTCAGAATCTCCACCAAATATGATCCGTGCATGCCGATGATGACTTCCAAAACTGAGAGGCTGTCACTCTCCTCTTCAAAAAAACCACAGTGCTGAAGCTTCCCCCACACTCTCAACTCAGAAGATGCTACTGACCTTTTGTTTTTCTCACCAGCAGAATTTCCCCTCTCCAAAATGTCCAAGGTCCTTTGCTCTCCTATCCTCTTACCTTTTATACCCATACCCCTCTTAGCATTTGAGCCTCCTGGGTTCCTTCCCCTTCAGCACCGAAATTCCCTTCATCAGCATCGAAACCACACCCCTCATTACTTCTCTTAGACTTACAAGGCCAGCTCATTCCCTTCAGTTTTTTTCAGCTTGCTTCACCACCAAGAATCCATATGGATTCGTGGTGGGCTGCAAGGAACCCAAACCAAGGCCTAAAATGGACCCACAACATTGCCCAAAACCAATCTGGAGCTTATGGGCCTAAGCCATGTAGGATTTGGGCCCCAAAATTACTAGAATTAGTGTTTTACCTCAGCTGACTCAATGAAACGGATGAACCGGCCGAACCGGATGCCAACTGGTCGACCCGATGGAGAAAAATTCTGAAAATTTGACAGAATGTTCCTAGTAGAGTAAGGAATCCATTAAAAAAAACGGTGCATGATTCCAAGTTCGGAAGAGGGAGATATGATCAAAACAATTACCAAAAATCAGTGTTCTACACCGGCTGACCTAATGAACCGGCTGCCAACCAGCCGACCGGTTGCAAAAAATTTTGAAAATTTTACAGAATGTTCCTGGAAGAATAAGGAATCCATAAAAAGAAACGGTTCTTGATTCCGAGTTTGGACGAGGGAGATACGATCAAAACAAGCCCGAGTGCTCCGAACCTCAACATGCCCCTATAAACCCCAACTAAGCTAAAACATCGGGATGACCCCACTTCCTTCCTATAGCGTGATGTGAACGACTAGGAAAATGGCCATGGTGACCCTCTGAAATGAACCACATATGCACCACAATGGACCACACACAGACCCACACGAGGCTCGGACACCGACTAAGCCCAAAAGGGGCCCTAGTGGTGCCGTATGCGAACGATGGGTGGATGTAACACCCGAAGGATAAATGCCAGTGTCGAGGGACAAAATTGAGGGTCTACAACCTCTAACTTTTCTTCAGGGGACAACTTATGCCACACAATTACATGTACGGGTACCTAGAGGACATTGAGTTCCACATGTACATCAAGTACTACCTCCACTAGTTCCATCTAACTTGACAGGTCATGTAGATGACGTGTCACAGTCTATAGAGATGGAGACTTTTCAGATAGCACAGATGGATACAACAAATATGACCATCTACCGTAGATGTTCACAACGAAAGAGAAAGATTCCATTATGTGGGACACATTGAGAGTTTTTTTTATGTTTGTAGAACTATAATACTTTGGTTCATACATTTAAGGTTATATAAAGTGTTAATTCAAATTAGTGATGTTATGTTATTTACTTGTTTCTTTGATAATTTAAACAAATAAAACTCAAATGCATCATAAAGTCTAAATGAAAGAAATTCTAACTAAACAAATTGCTACAACCATTACCTATTTTTTCTTTCATATAATTAAAAAATTATACATTTTAACCAAGACATAAGTTCAAATCATATTTGATAAGGAATAACCTAAAATCATAATCATTGACATTAATTTTCATATGAAAATATAAAATTTTAAAATAATATAAACAATTTGTTTAGTTATTTTAAAATTTAAAATTAATATGAATAAATATTTTTCTTTAATTCATATGTGAAAATATTCATAAAACAAATAAATATTTTGTTTACCATAAATATATAAATTTTTATGGGAATGCATGCAGGCCAAATTATTTTCTCAAAATTTCAAGGAAAATATGAAAAAATAAAGATAATATATGTATAATTTTAAAACAGCCGTAATGAAAAAATTTATTAAGGATAATTTGTAAAAAAAAATAATTTTCATCAACTGACAATGAAAAATTGTAAGAAATTTTCCTAACTTCGAAACGAACTTTAAGGAAATTTGGTACATCATTAAGAAATTTTGGTACATCCATAATTTACACTAAAATTAAAAATAAAAAAACAAAGTTATAAAATCTTATACTTTTTTAAGTTATGGTTACATGAGTCCCCCTTAAAAATATTTATGAAATCATGGTTAGTAACTGTGGTTTGAAAGAAAATTATAAAACCACAGTCTGTGATTGTGGTTTTAAAAAAAATTGTAAAACCACAGTCTGTGACTATGGTTTTAAAGAAAATTGTAAAACCATCGTCTGTAACTTAGGTTTTTATAATATTTTTAAAATAATATTAAAATCACAATACTATTAAAACATGTGTGGTTTTAAGGAAAATTGTAAAACCACAATCATAATTTTAAAGATATTTCTGAAACTTTTAAACCACAATCACCAACGGATGGTTTTTTACACGTAACAAAAAAACCTATGTGAATACTTACGTGGATATAAAATATTAGTTTGACAAATATTTTGAAATTGATACTATTCTTACCATTTTTTTCAATAAATGGATTATTTTGGATTTAAACTCAAAATTTGAAGGGTTTATTCTACAATTTTTGTGAAAGAAAAAGAAAAATTAAAAACAAAGAAAAAAGCAAGGATTGGATAAGCTTTTTGAATCTGGCATTGCCTCCAAGGACAACGATTGAAAATCCAGTCAATGGCTTTATCCTCCTCCACTCTCTGTCACCAAAACCTTACAAAACCCTATTTCATCTCTTTCCACAAACAACCACATATTCTCTCTCATCCACAATTCCAAACCCCACCCAAAACCCTAACCCTAGACCCCAAATTCACCATCACCGGCGGTTGCAAACTCTCCGGCCATGTCCCAATCAGCGGCTCTAAGAACTCCGCGTTATCGATCCTCGCCGCCACTCTTTGCTGCTCCGGCACTTCCAAGCTCCACGGGGTACCAAACCTCTCCGATACTCGAACGATGGCTTCTATTCTTCGGTCATTGGGTGCGGAAATTGAAGCCTGCAATGGCGAAATGTGGGTCAACGCTGACGGGGTTGGGTCCGTAGAGCCTTGTCCGGAGGACATTGGGAAGATTCGAGGTGGGTTTTTCGTTATTGGGCCATTGCTGGCTCGGTTAGGAGAGGCAGTGGTGGCTTTGCCCGGTGGGTGTGATATTGGGACTCGCCCAGTTGATTTGTACATTAGAGGGCTGCGTGCCCTCGGCGCCATTGTCGAATTGGGGTAAGTTTACTTACTGGGTTTTTCATATATAGTGAGTTATTATGTGAATTCATTGTTTTTCCTTCGAATTCCTTGTGGGGTTTGAGTGTTTAGAGTTCTGTTAGGAAATTTTCTGGATTATTAGAAGAGCCTTGTTCATATAATAAAAAAGGTGGGATTCTGGAATTAATTGTGGTTGGGATGGTCGCAAATTCGTTGGTAATTGATATGATATGGGGAAGGATTTAGCGAAAATGGAAGAAGTAGTTTACTAATGCCATGTTTGGTTCCAAGTAAAACACAAAGAAATGAAAAAAGATGTTAAGGAAATTGATTTTCTCGTGCTTGGGTTTTTAAATTATTTAATCTTTGTACAAAACATGAAAAATAAGTAAAATGCATATAAAAAATAATTTATTGGCTATAAATCTTGTTTTTTCTTTACTTTTTATTTCCTTTGTGTTTTCCCGAAAAACCAAACATAGCCTAAAAGAAAAGTGATTCATGTTATGAACATAAGAAAGATGCATTGTCATGTCATAAATTTTTGGAATAATTTGGGAATTTATTCCTAATAGTGTATTTGAGGATTACAGATGTGTATTTGGTAAATTCAGGTGTTTTTGTATGATATGAAACTTAAGGAAAATTTTGGAATTTTAGGGATCAATCCACAATCCACTTGCCTAGTGTGACTGATGAGCATAAATGATTGACTATGAATGTGATATCCCATATCGGATAGAAGAAAAAAGTTTTAACATTATATATATATATATATATATATATATATATATATATATCTTTTAATTGTATAAACACATTTTAAAGTTGTAAAAGTCCATTAGACTTAGAGTGGACAATATCTATATGGAAGGGAGAAAGTTATACTAAAACAGTGGAGCCTAATTGCCTAAGGCCATGTTTGGTTGACTAGATTAAACGAGGGGATAGGATTTAAAATCCCCCTCTGGTGTTTGGATTTGGACCGGATAGGAAATAAAGGGAGATTACTAATCCGGAGCTAATTTCTAATCCCCCTATGAGGGACTTAAAAATCCTATGTATTAACATGGGATATGTTTATCCAAGAAAATCCCATCTCATTTCCCCATGACAAACTAAACCCAGCATGCCAACAAGAGCTTAGACATGCCATGGATGAGTTGCAAGCAGCTCAGAGGATTTCCAAGAGATGTCACTTGCCTCTAACCACCAGTGAAGCTTTGGATGGGCGATTTGTTAGGGTTTCTAGGGCTTGTTCTTTTTCTGGATTTCACCATTTACCATTTTAGATTTTCTTTTTAATTTATTTCCTATTTGAAAGCTTGGAGAGGGAGGTAAGAGTCTGCTGCTTGAACTCCACCATGGTGACTTGGGTGGAGACAAAGGATGAGGTTGATCTAACAAAGGATTGCAAGGGAAGGGTTTGGGGGTTTCATAGGTTTTGATTATTTTGATTTCCTAAGAAGCTATAGTACAAGCAACTGATCAAAAAATAAAATAAAAATGAAGCTATAGTACAAGCAAGATTTACTAAGATTGTGAGAGAATGTGATGGTAACGAAAATGTTTAGTGAGAGAGATGCTAATTAACCCAAATGCAGATGAAAAGATAGAGAGAAGATGCAGATTAACCCAAGTAGAGAGAGATTACAGCTTAGAGAAAGAGATGTAAACCCAAATGTGGAGATTGTGAGAGAAGAACAGGGACAGATGCTGGTATTCAGCATGCTTCCTCCACATTTTCTATTTTATTTTTTTTCGTTTTTTTTTTCCACCTAAATCACTTACTATGAAGGATGTATTTTAAAAACTTGTATTTTGTTGAGTGGAGCTTGAACCACCATAATTCATTTTTATATATTTATATTAATGTTATGATATTATGAGCAACTTGATATTTTTAGTTTTTGTATACTTTTGTTATTTATATAAATAAATGTTTATTAAGGTTTCATTAATTGATTGATATATTATTTTTTATAACATTGATTGATATTATTATTATTTATATATGAAAAATAATGTATAATCTCTCATAATATGAGAAATTTCATGTTTAAATATATTTTTTAATTAAATATAGTAATATTTTTCATCCATATTTAAAATGTAATGTTATAAATATAAAAAAATATAAGGATATAGTTGAAATATTAAAAAATATTATATTCATATCCAATCGTTTTATTAAGTAACCAAACATTGGAATGAAATTTGTTTTCCTATCCGATCTTTAATTCCTTAACATAACCAAATATTAACATAGGATAAGATATCCCATGGAAATAATATCTTTCTAATCCGAGCAACCAAACGTAACCTAAGTGAAATATGACACACACTAAAATGGTATTTAGGAATCTTGTTTATCGAGATGGAAATAAGCTTGTGCATGCAAATTCTTGCTATGGGGACTGCTTCTATGGACAGCTGGTTTAGGGATGGTTGTATTCCTCATAGACACCATGGTATCTTTTATTGAAAATCCCTTTACACGTATTTGGATCCTATGTCATTACCATAACAAAATCATTGCACTATTTATAAAATCTCAAGTATTTATGCTTTCAAGCATGTTTTATTTTGTGCTTTGATGTGTTGTTAGACTTTGATTTTCCCCCCCTTTGTTTCTAGCCTTTCATTCGTGTTACTTACACCTTGAGCCTTAAAAGCACCATGTCACTCATTGATTTTAATCACTTTATTGGTGTGCTTCTCCTAAGGGTTCCAAACAATAGTCAACTGTTTTAGTAAGTTAAAAAGTAGTTTGGCTCGTTTGCCTCTTTGAAGCACAGTTCATAATTTATACTGCATTTATTTCTTATCACTTGAAATAAACTTCCAACAACAAGGTAAAACATATGTGAGTTTAGTTATAATTTTAACATTATGTGAATTTTAGTATAATTATAATTATTCATTTCCTCCCATGTAGATATTTTCAGTTATGGGACCAATGGACCCTTTCGATTTTTAAAAGTCGTTTTAATGGTTAAAAAGAATTCATTACATATATAGTATTTAGAACTTCTTGTATCTAATGTGGGATATCACAATCATCCCCATGTAGACACAATGTCCTTATTGTGTCTCATGGGATTGCGATAAAGTCCCATGCACCATTTTGTTATGACCCACTTCCTCCTATATAAATATTGTTTGTTTTGGGTCCAATAAGCCCTCATAGCTTTAAAACACATTTTCGTGGTTAAAAAAAATCCACTACATATATAGTATAAAAAATTTCTTCCCCTATCCGATTTAATAATAATAGAATTTATAATGTAAATATTAATTGCCTTAAATAAATTATAATAACATCATGAACATATAAATGGGTATGAAAAACTGAGGTCAAATTCCCATGCATGATGAACTTGGGCTATAGAGGATCGAGTTGTATTAGAATTGACATCCTGTTGAACGATGTGAGGAGGAGACCAAAATGAACCTGTGTTACATTGCAGGGATGGGAAAGTGCGAGCACAAGCGGCAAATGGCAGAGGATTGGTTGGAGGGAGGTTCAAACTCGATCACCCCAGTGTTGGAGCAACCGAAACTCTCATGATGGCAGCATGTATGGCTGATGGAGTGACCGTGCTTTCAAATGTTGCTAAAGTATGCTGTGAGGAATCATACTCAAATTTCTGTTTCTTGCTGTAAAGATGAAGCCAGGACATTTGTGCCTGTCTTGTCTGTTGCTTTGAATTTCATTATTGAAGTTAGTTCCCATCCTGAATTTTTCACCACAGGAACCAGAAGTGATTGATCTTGCTCGTTTTCTGACTGGCAGTGGGGCATGTGTGGAAGGAGCTGGGAGTGATACCCTTTACATAAAGGGAAAAAACCAGTTGCATGGTTCTGAATGTATAGTACCACCAGATCGTATCGAAGCAGGCACTTTCATGCTTGCTGCAGCTATCACTCGCTCGTCCATCTCAATGTCTCCCGTCATTCCTTCTCATGTAGCATGTCTAATAGATAAGCTTTTAGCCGCTGGTTGCAAAATCACATGTGCCCATGATACCTTGGAGGTATGAAATTTTCTTCTCCTGGTTGCCTTATGGTTATTTTGTTTTCTGATCAAAGTATTACTATTGATCAACACTCTAGGTTTCAGCAGTTCCTGATGATGTTGGTCACAATTTGCAAGGCTTTGATGTTAGGACGTGCCCGTTTCCTGGGTTTCCTACAGATCTCCAACCTCAGACAATGGTGCTACTGACAACATGCGATGGTTCGAGTATAGTGGAAGAAACCGTGTTTGAAAACCGAATGGGTCATGGTATGTGGGTAACTAATGAAACACAATGTGGAATAAAATTTCATGAGCTTCCCCTTTCAAATCTAGAATGTCTCTATTAGTTATGCCATATCCATCTTGAATGATTCAACTTTGGTTCTTCCATTTGGGCAGTAAGAGAGCTGCAAAAGCTGGGAGCCAGAATTCGGGTCTGTGGGAGCACTGCAGTGATTTGTGGCAAGGAGAAAGGAAGGTACATTGCTTAGCCCAGTATGGAATTCTATAATTCATGTATTGAGGTTTGCTTTCAAGTATTTAGAACTGCATCCTTCCCTTTGCCAGTGCATTGCTCAGCTCTCACCTCGTTGCAAAGGATTTAAGAGGGGGCGTGTCACTTGTCTTGGCAGGGTTGGCTGCAGAAGGAGTAACTGAAATCAGTGGCATTGCCCATATAGACCGAGGTTACGAGAATTTAGATGCCAAGCTTCGGTTACTAGGTGCTGATATCAAAAGATTGATTCCCCTCGCTTCTCCGTTGTAGCGATTCTGATAACAGCTTCACAAGTTCAAAGATCAGGTCCATTTTCATCCTTTTTTGCCACCTGATTCCCAACCCCGTTCCCACTTGCTCACCTGCAGAGACCTTTGTATGGAGTTTTCATCAACATGGTGAAACGAGTGCGTATTCATGATTATCAAAATCCCCCAACCCCTTTTCCTTGTTGAAGGCCACGCCCGTTTAGCTTTTTTTTGGGTTCCAATATTCATCATTCTCAATCCCATGATTCCTGTATACCTAGGGAAATTGTGAAAGTAAGAAATGGCCATGAGTATAGCAGAGGCTACTTTATTCTTTATTCCTTGCTAATGACCTACATAATGATTTCAAAGAACCTATGTGCTGGATCGTGATGCATACTTCCACCTAGTGGATTCCAACAAAAACCTAACATTATGAATCCATCAAACTTCTTTGTTTTATTGAGATTTAGGAGCACCAAGCTCTATTCAGAAAAGGAAACAGTTCGTAAAAAACAAAACAGGAAAGAAGAATGCTGCATGTATAAGGAATTATCAGATCATCAAATCATCATTTTAACCAGAGTGATCACCCCTACCAAGAATTACTGGGAAGCTCATATCTATTACAGATCTCATGTTTAAGTTCTGTAAAAGCCCACAAATGCAGTCGGAAAAGACGAGCATTGAAGTAGAAAAAATGGAGACAAGCCAAATCATAAGAGTCTCATTTGAACTATGCTGCATTTTAAGTTGAAAAAAAGGGGGGCAGAAAAGAGAAAAAGGAAATACAAAGAAAGGGGCAAAAGAAAAAGAAAAAGAAATGAAATGAAAGCAACCTAAAAAGGCAACCACGCCAATCCTTCTAAATTCCGTCCGAGACAAGTGCGGAGAGGAGGCAAAAGCTAGGGGGATGCAATGAAACTCTGATAATGTCCCCGACACTAACAGAATATTTAAGAACAATACCAGACAACAATAAGGTACAACAAAAAGAAAAGGAGAATTTTGAAATCCTCTGTAATCCCAGAAAACACCCAGAGAGCCTAGAGGGAAATCATCCTTTATCCCTTTCAACCAATAAAGGGCTGTGAGGCTCTCCTCTCTCAGCTCACTGCATTTAAAAGAGGAGGTTTCACATGTAAAGAGATGTGCATAGCTTAAATGTGAAACAAATTATTTACCACATATATTGAATGTTAAAGGAATATGATTTCATGTTTAGTACTCACTGTTGGAAAAAAATGAAATAAAATCAAAATATAATTAAAATTAGTTAAAAATTAAATATTTTCAGATTAATTTTAATCTAATATATAAAAAAAGTTAAAATAAATGAAACAAGGTTTAAAGCAAACATTTTAAAAAATATTAATTACTTTAAATCTTTTTAATTTTTATTTTTCTTCTCTTTTATTTTCCCTTTGCATTTTTCTTGACATTTTCTGAGAACTACACATAGCCTAGGCAAAATTATTTATAAATATGATGTAATGGAATCACCCAGCCTCATCGTCTCCCACCAGCCTTTGGCAGAGCTTTCCATCTTCTGTCTTCTGCAGGGATAAATAATGCAACGGAAACAGATAAATAACCCAAACCAATCATGCTAGAAGCAACAAGTATGGCATTTTAAGTTGTAACAGAAATGCAAGCACAAACATGATCTAGAAAGAAAAACTATCGGGTGAAAAAAGCAGTAAACGTAAAAAAACAGTTTCAAATATATGAAACCCATGCTTGCTAATAAAATTTTCTGGAACATTTAAAATCATCAATAAATATCAAAGATAAAGCTAAGACCATGACTTGGATATAGCAATACATCTAAGAAAGAGAGAGTTGACTGGTCTTTCTTGCACATGACGCGCATATTTGGAGGTAAAGTGAATTCCTAGTCATCGAATGATCTCCCATCAATCATTTACTAAACATTGGCCCCACATCAAAAAAGGTCACCTAAGGAGGACCCCAAAGATTCATGCAACATTTAAAGTCATAAAAGGACTACATTTAGAACTTCCAAATCAACCCCCTTCTCCCTGACAGGAACATCCACATTACCAAAGGAAGACATCAAAACTGCTCAAGAATTTAAAGTGACTCTGTGTGTTTACCTCCATCCTCAGGGATGTCAGAAGTCCACAAAGTAGGTTATCCCTTAAAAGCTTGCATAATTTAAAGTGCTTGTTCTTGTAAGATTCCTCAGCAAGGGTGTCCAACTCTGAAATAGCTTCTATCAAAAAAACTTGCTTTGCAATATGGTGGCAAGCCCTAAGAAACAACAACCACGGTAAAATTCCATTGCAATAAATTTTGTTTCTTAACAAAAAGATTCCATCGTACAAAAGACTTTATAGATCAGGCATCATAATACAAAAATATGAAATAAATGCAAGCATACCTTTCAGGTGAATTCATAATCTCATAATAGAAGACAGAAAAATTTAAAGCCAAACCCAATCGGATGGGATGAGTGGGGGATAAATCGCTCTCTGCAGTAGTAGAAGCCGTCTGCAAAACAAATTGCATGAAGTAATAGACAAATTTAGTATTTAGGAATACCAAAAAAGAAAAAAAAAATCAATATCCTGATTTGAAAAGAAATGAATTTACAGGGAAAAAGGATCTCACTATTGGTCCTTACCATTTTTTTTAATAATTTACCATATCAAAACACTGTTTTCCAATAGATTTAATCTTTTCAAGTCCAATTTAAGTTTTATAGAGAGAATTAATACCATTTCCATCAGTTGATATTTCTTTAACTTCTTTTATCTTAAAATTTGATTTCAATCCTACTCAAATGATCTAAAGGAAAAGTGAAAATTCCACACTACTCAAATTTGACAAGGACCACATCAAGCAGGAAACATGAGAAATCTAAAAAAAAGAAAAAAAAAAAAAAAGAGAGAAAACACGGTATAATGCTCCCACTAGTCACCAGGAAGGACTTCCTCAGCTGATTATCGAGTTGCAAGGTGGCACCTTTTTTTCCAATTTAAAAAAAAAAAATCAGAAACAACAAAGGGACATTTAAAATCTCTGTGCAGCAAATCTCAAGTTCTAGAGAGTGGGACAACAGAACTGTGGAGGAGGCATTAATTGTATCTCAAATCATACTGATTTTATAATAATAGGCTATTAATTTGCGATGTTTGATATGTTTATTTGTCATGTTTTATTAAAGGACACAATATGTTGCCTTCAAAAGCAGGAGGAAAAAAAACTTGGATTTTTGTTTGATAGATAGAGGCAACACATACTGCATGATAAGGAGGTATACCCTAATACAGGTGATATACAAGGACCACCCAGATAAAAATAAAAAGAACAACCAGAAAATAAGAAGAAACTAAGGAACTGGTCTACAAAATTCAGTAAAGTTCCTCATACCATAGGTTACTGATACATTTAATGCCTAATTCAGTTTCAACTGCTTGCTTGTATCATTGTTTACGTTTCCTTGACCAATGCAAGTAGTGATCTCATGCATTAATAGGTAGTTAGCTCCGCTTGAGTCTCCAAGGCAAAGGAAAAGTTTACTGGGTCATAGTGGAAATATTAACGGACACTCAAACAAACATTTCTCGGAAAACCAAACACATCACTCTTTTGGCTTCGCCTCTACCTGCCAAGGAGGAGCAATTGCATCAGGCAAGATAGTACAACATCTCTATTTGCTAATGATTCTAACTAGCAAAGTACAAGTGACAGCAAGAAGGCAGATTATTCTACCTTCTCCCTAATCTCCAGGAAATATATAAGGGCAACTTGCGATAAGTGGGTTTGGGGAAAAAGTGGGAGGGAAAACTTACTAAAAAATTTCTTCAATTGAGAGCACAAGCCTCAAAATAAAAACACTCAACAGCTTCATTTCATTGGTAAGATCAAGAAATGACTTTTTATACTTCTTATTTGTACCACATTAAGTTTTGAGGGGGGGAAAACCCACCAGTAAAATAAAACTTTCTTTTCTATATTTTGATAATCTTTGGCTTTTGTAAAGCAAATAGTTTCACGAACTGAGTGCTCTACTAGGAGGAATGCAGATGATCTGGAATATATGGCCACAGAAAAACATGCCTGTGTAGCATGAATTACATGAAACAAAAGACCTCTACCTACTAATGTTCATCAACAAAAGATTCTCAGCAGAAGCACAATAGTTTTTTTTTTTTTTTTTCAATTGGCCAATAAAAAAAGGAAAGATTTTAAGCACTAGAGGTTTCAAAAATAGTTCTCAGGGAAAGTGGCAAGTTTCATCAAATGTAAGCAATGTCACCCCATATCCATGCCTCCAAAAATTTATTGAATGGCAAACATGTTATATTTGCTAAAAGGGGGTCATACTGAGTTCCCAATATCTTAGGGAAGGGGAAGCAATTCAAGTGTCCAAGTAAAGGTATGAAAAACAACAAATAACATAATCACCAAAGAGTCGCAACATTGAGAACCTGGAAGAAATGACTTATAACTTTCAAAAGCTTCAAGCCCACTAAAATGAGTGCCCACTTTTTTTGATAGGCAAAATGACTGCTCACAATGAAGCAAGCCTCCTTCTCAACTAGAAAGACTACTTTGATTGATGCATAATCAAAAGTCTGAGCACATAATCCAATATGCAGACAAGATGTACCTCAGAGACGGTTCTAGACAGAAAATATGTTGCATCCTACTTTAGAACAGAAAGGACTTCAAAACTTAGAAAAGAAAGGAAAAGAAAAGAAAATTCTCTCCCTCAATGAAAAGTTCTAATTACATCTGTGGAGAAAAAGGATTAATTCAGAGTCCAATAAGAAAATCCAACTATACCAAGCAACACAATTCATAACAACAATCTGCCACAATAGAAGCCTCACCCATATCATCCTTAGCATGCTAGATACTTCCCACATGCGAAGCAAACAGAAATGGACAAAATTCATAAAAGAACATCACGAGCTCAAATGAAACAAAAGCATATATACCTGGTATGCCTTAAGAGACTGATCAGCCGCCTCTTTCCTCTCATTGCCGGTCTTGAACTCCGCCAGGTACCGATAATAATCCCCTTTCCTGAAACAACCAAACCCAGAAATTACTACAAAAATCAAAGCACTCAAATGAAATAAAATGCACCAAACTCAAACATATTCCTTACATTTTATAGTAAAAAACAGTGGATTCACCAGCCGTAGAAGCCGGAATCAGATGCTCATCAATCACAGTCATAATATCGCTACAAATACCCGACAGCTCAGATTCCACCTTATGCCTATACTCCTTGATCCGCTTTGCGTTCTGCTCATTCCCTCTCACCTCCTCCTTCTGCTCGATCGACGATAGGATCCTCCAGGAAGCCCTTCGCGCTCCGATCACGTTCTTGTACCCAACCGAAAGCAAATTCCGCTCTTCCACAGTCAAATCCACATCCAGCTTCGCCACTTTCTTCATCGCATCCACCATTTCTGCACAAAATTTTCGCAAAAAGAGTGAAATCCAGTTAGAATCTGAAACCCTAGACCTAGCGAAATTAAAACAGCAGATCTGGAAAGCGAAGGACGAAACACTGACCGTCGTATCTCTCGGCTTGCTCAGCGAGCTTAGCTATGTAGACGAAGTTCTCGCGAGCCATTGCTGATCCCTACTTTCTCTCTCTAGTTTTCTCGGGAAAATTGAGAGAGAAAATGGTGGAGTGATAAAATGGGCAGGTCTGCAGAGTATTTATAGGCGCGTTTGGTGGCGGACCACTCCGTTAGTCTCAATCTGACCTTGCTTGGACCC